>JANHGN010022321.1:0-26369 GCA_024605025.1 Megaceryle maxima | reverse complement strand
ACTTTGCCTTTTTGTACATCTTAATCCTGTCAAGGCAGCAGCTATTAGTAGTGCAAGACAGCAGCTATTAGTAGTGCTGACACCCAATTTCCCACACATTTTATTTATGTAATAAATCATTGAAATTTATTTTTTTAACATCTGTTAAAAGCAGAGGATAGCCAACAGATACAAAGTACTAATATGATTCCTTTGAAAAAAAGATTTAGAATCTGTCCCAGCACTGCAGGACATGAATTTAGGTAGTGTGACATGCAGCAACAAGTGCTTTCACTTGCTGCCCCTATGTAGTGAACTGTCCAGGCAGAAAGTACTTGCAAATTCCATCCTTCTGCCAGTGCAGCAGTGAGTGAAAGTCCTTGCGTAAAGCCTTCCTCCCTCTTCTGCAACCAAGGTTTTCCCCTTCTCTGGGTAAGGTGTTCACAAGGACTCCTTTTTTAACCTGGCTTTGGACACTGCAGTCCCATTACTTCCCTCCTGCCAAAGAAGTGGGTATCCCTTTCTGTGCAGGCAGGTGGCCCAACAAGAATCAGCAAAGTTCTAGAAGCTAGGAATTTGGGGCAGTTATCACTGTCATCACTAGATAAGGCAGATGGGAAAAGGCGTAAGTGTCGGTGGAGTGGTTTGTTTCCACACACTTGGCTTTCAGGGCAGGTTTTGCCAAGAATTACATTTGACTTGATTCTGACTGGTTCTGCTATCCACAGGTGCAGAGAGTGAAATGCCAGGCCATCAACCTTGTACACTGGCTTGGTATTTCTGGAGTGCTAAAGCTCTGAGACTGGACTTGGGTTTTAGAGGAGATGATAGTGATTTCTGCACAGGAATGAGAGTTGTCTGAAAGAACTTCTGTGGAGCTGAAACTTATCATGTAGACAAGAGCCAGAGTGACAAGCAGAAATACTTCAGCAACTTTACAATCCAAAGGAAAGTAGGTGTTGTCAGTGCCCTAAATGCTTCCTTCAGCTGGCCAGCCCAGCCTTTCTGCTTTTGTTCTAGAGCGTGAAAACCCAATGAAGAAACAGATGAGAAAGTTAGGATATGGCACTGTTTTCACTGAATAGGCTTTTTTTGTCATTGATGTGGAATGAAACCCACAGAATGGCACAAGCTGTGAGTAGGAGCACAAGAACAGCTGACTCCAGGCAGATCAAAGATTTGGCTGGTATCTGGAGCCCCAGGTGCACGCATAGCAAAGTGTACAGGAAATGGTAGCACATAGGATCTTTCTTCCCACTACTCTCCCAGCCTCCAAACACTTTCTGCCCATGGCCTTTATGATTTCAGTGTGGTTTCTGTGCTTTTAATATCTGCAGTGTTTTTTGCTTCTCTGGATGTGTTCACTCTCCCTAGCTAGATTTCTTAAAGTATATTAAGAGATTTTATTAGCACCAAAATGGTAATTGATCTAAAAATGAGAATGACAGTGATTCCAGTATTGGAGAAGTTGTTTCATGTGAAGGAATGCCCCTGGCCTATTACTATTTTCCATAGTAATAACAATTAATGGTAAAGATTGTTATTTCTTCAGGATAGCAGGAAGAAAACAAATCTGTTGGCAGTGCCACAGTACTGGTTAGTAGGAAGCTCCAGTTTCCTTCATCTGGAAATTTCTCAATTTTCCATCATTTTCACCTGAGACTGTAACATTCCTGGGTATTCATTTATAACTCAAAGCTGATTCTCACTACAGAGGTGGGAGACTTTTCATCTGGATGTTTTGGGTCCTAAATTATCTTTGCTGACATCCAGGCCACATGTTTTCTGTCTCAAATGAAATGAGCTGACAGCTGGGGGATTCGGTCCCATTTCTACAGATACGGAGCTCAGCAAGCCTTTGATAGAGATGTTGTGATGGAGCACCACAGAATAAAGATAGCTGAAGTTGCCTTCTCTTTCTAGTGGTTCTGTATATGTGTTACAGTTTTACAAAGCATTTTTGTCTGGTAAGTTAATTACCTCCCTAGTATTTCATAGTTAATTACTTAAGACTCATTCAAATGACTTAATATTTAATCAGTGAAGATTTAATTTTCAGCTTCATAATTATGGCGACTTTCACCCCCGCATAGGTCACAGGATACCTTTAACTTAGGCTGTACTCCTGGCTGGGAAGGGGTGTTAAGATCTAGGTGGAAATCCTGTAGGCACTGCAACATACAGTCCACTTTCTGAAATTGTTTAAGCAGTGAATTCCTCAGGATAAGGACATGCAAGAACCTGAGGCTCCTGTCTGTGAAATGGGGGACAGGGTGACAACAACAGCCTGGAAGCAAAGGACATGACTAAGAAGGAAGGATTCCTGAAAAGAGTGATGAGGTGTATTTGCAATGGCACCAGGACAGCAGGTACAATAACAGCTTCTCATAGCAGAGGACTCTTAAGTCTGTAAGGCAGGTGCCAGCAGGGAAGGAGTGGACAAAATATTTCCATTAGTCAGAATCAGGAACATATGGAAAGGACTGAGAACTGCTGGCCTGAACAATGATATGACTGTGAAGATGCCCAGAGAGATTGTGAAAGAAAGCAGGTGTGTTTTCAGTGGTGCACCACACACCTAGTGCCTCTGCTTCCATGAGATTCAGAGATGATGGCCCAGAGATTTAAAAGCACATTCAGAAGGAACCTGTGCTGGCCCAAGTGCATCACCTGTCTTAGAGAAAACAGGGAAAACTGACACCAGCCCCAAGCAGAAAACTCCTATTCCAGTAAGTGATTTGATCCCTCAGAAGGAAACATGCCGAAGTGCTTGTATCCTCCCTGTTTTGCTTACATCCCTCTGATCACACTGGTGGTTTGGTGCACAGCGACTGCTCTGTGGAGCAGCATTTACCCACCCATGGCATAGCGAGTACATCATGCAGGAGGGATCTGACTACAACTACATGTAGAGCTGTCAAACCAGGGATGAGGAAATCTTTTTTTCACACAACATGGGCTCTGCATCATTGCTTTTCTTACCTCTAGCTGACCAACCATGGGATGGGTTGAATTTTTCAGTCTCCAGTCACACTTCCTTCGCTTTCTGGGTAGTATTGGCCCTTATTCCCACTGCAAGTCACATCTAGAAATTTTTTAAAAACATCCCTGTTGGGTTATGGAAACCACAATAAGAAATGGCATCTGGTCCGTAGACCTTATCAGCAGAGAGCTGCTGTCAGCTTCACTTAGAGGAGCAATAATACTCTGGAGTACTTTCTGTGTTTAAGTGGATGATCTTGAAGCACTGTAAAAATGGCAAATGAAAGCTCAGTTTCTCTCTGACAGTATGGACAGTATGGTGGGAGGTGGTGTGATCGAAAAGAGAATACTGCAGTTCTGAGCTCTGATTCTGACCTTGTACACATCCTGTTCCCTCTCTGTGTCTCAGCACGGTCCCTTCTTTCTGCTGTTTGATCTGGAGCAGCTTTTGGAAATGGTGGGTTTCCAGCAGTGACAGATCCTCTTCAAGAGCTTTCTTGCTCCTTTACCTCTGCCTTCCCTCCCACAGGTGTGCCCAGCTGGACTGTTCATACTTCACCCAACTCAGGGAAAAAATGTTGTAATGATCTGGTTGAGAATACATGAAGGAGGATATTTTTTTAAACCCAGCTCATTTCAAGACTGATTTTATATCACAGCCACACAGACAGCTGCACTGGACCAGCTGAAGGAGTGACACTCCAAATGTGACTAGGGATGGGAGGGAGGGAGGAAGGAGACGGGAACCTCTTAAGCCAGACCAGACTGGGACAGTACCATGGCGGGACCAGAGCCTTGCTGCATGCCTGTGCTGCTCTTTCTGCAACGCTGTAATGGAGCTAGGGCAGTCTGTACTGCAGTCTGCCCTGTCACAGTGCTGACGTTGCTATCTCCTTTGTACAGACTGGGGAGATGAGGCCTGGATGGGTGAAGGATGCTTCCAAATCCACATGGCAGAGAGTTAGCACAGCAAACAGTAAAAGCCAGGAGCCTGCTGTTAGCACTGTGCCATTGCTGCGCAGCCACAACTCAACTTTTTTTAAGTTGGTAGATCCTCTAGTAGTGTCAGCTGGGACCTGGAAGCATAAGTGGTGGAAGATGAAAAAGAATTAGCTGGAAAGTTGCAAACCAACTCTTCTGGCCAACAACAGAGCCAGTTTGTGTTCTGGGAGACTTGTTCCCTCTTCAGTGATTTTAATATTGGCTGATGGTTTGTTATGGCAGCCAACTGTCATTCTTCATAAGGAAAATGCTCATCTGTCTCATGTGTTTGTAGCTGACAGTGTTAGAATTGCACATTAGCAGTATGACCTACAAGCATAAGTTCACAAGTGAAGCCTTTAAGAATAAGCAGATTTTTGTCACAGGAGACTTTTGTTAAGCATAAAATACACGCCTAACCTGAAATATGTTCCAGACACTGACTTCCTGTATGTGCAAGCATCCATCTCCAGTCTTAACAACTTTTCTTTTTAAAAGAATCCAAGCCCATAAAAATTAAGTAAACCCCAAGTGAAAAAAAAAAAATAATTCTTCCAAGCAGACTTCATTATGCATGGAAATAAGGTGGTTTAGAGAGTCTTAAAAGAAAAGTATCACAAGTAGTATTGCAAACTACAGCCTGTCAACTACTCTGTTGAGTCAGTGGTTTTGCACCAAACTGTGTCTATCTGGAGAGATGGTGTTGTCTACAGAGAGGGGAACGTGGGTTGGAACAAGCTGCCTGTATTAGCAAGTCCAGGCCCTTGTTAGCACCAGATGGCCATGAATAAGAGCATCCCAGAACTGCCAAATAAGAAAACAAATTCTGCCAATCTTTTCATGACTCTCAAGTGTACCAAAAAGCCTGATCCTGAGTTCACTGAAGGCAGAGGGAATCTTTCCAGTGTTTTCAGCGGGCTTGGGAACATATGAGATGAAATACGGAGAGAAAGCTCCTTTAATCCTGTAATCTCTTCAAAGTATTATGGTTTTTAACAGGTGATTTTCTTCCAGATTAGCAATATGGTTTCTGTGTTGACAACATCTCTTTAAATAGCAGCAAATATGGATATAGCCTACTTAGAAAGAGCTTTTCCTGGTCCCTGTGGGAGCACCTCATGTTTTATGGACATGAAAATGCCCTGTGAACAACCAAGACTTGATATCCCAGACTGATGCTGGCATTAGTGCAATTACCCAATCTGCACTGCTAAAACTGAGTTTAAAGCCCCTGAAACATGCACAGCCATCCATGCTGACCAGGCTAGATTCCTGCCTGCACTTTTCCTTGAACTGTTGTGACTGGTTGTTCGAATCTGGGCTTCCTGCTCAGTTGCATCTGTGTCAGGTATGGCAGGTGAACTGCATATGTGATGTTCATCAGAGTCTGCTTCTTCCCTTGCAGCTGCAATGCTGAGACTGCTGCGAAATCCCCCTCCAAGGGACAGTGTGATCTAAGGGAAGCTGATCTCCCACTGCCGGAAGACAGCCAGCAGCCCACAGCGATGTCCATGGCAACAGAGACCTGGGAGGACAAGCCAAGCAGTGAAACATCCAGCAACACTCCACCTGCAGGGAATGTAAGGGAGAGGAATTCCCCTCTCGTCTTGGGCAGTGTTTTTTTCTGGTCAGAAGCTCTGAAGAATCCTTTCACTGTAGGAACTGAGCAGGCTGGGAGCCTGGGGTCTGAAATCACAACTCCCATAAGTGATTAAATTCTGTTAGAAGCATTCCTAGTGCCATTTTTATTACAGTTAATGGAATAGGAGTAATTTTTGTTCTTCTGCCTATCTGCTGCCGCATCTCTCACAGGGAATTCATCAATAACCCCTTCATGGCTTTCAGCCTGCCACCAGCCACTCATTTCTGTGCTGCCGAGGAGGTCACACAGACTCACTTCTAGTCCCCATTTGGTCAAACTGCTATTGTAGGTAAGGCATAGAGGCTGGGGTTCCTGAGTTTGTGGTGCTGAAGTCTTCAAAGAACAGAGGCAAGCTAGTTCAGATCCCTGGAGGACAAGCTGAGCCCCCTTATCCAGGGCTATGCTTTGACATCTTCATGGTTATTTGACAGCCACCATGGAGTCACTGTATTCAGAGGTACACAGCAGCAAAGGGAGAGGGGTCCTTGCTGTTAAGACTAAGCAAGACAAAGGGGGCACAGATTTCCTAACGATCATGTAGCAGAGCTGCATTTGCAATCCCACCACTGATGAGTTTCTTTTTCTTTCATTTGGCAACTAAAGTCCAGTGGCTCCAAACCAGATGCTGCTTTGACCACCACCTTTCTCCAAACCTGCTTCCCTTTCTTTCAGACCCCTAGTCCTGGCTGCCGCCGATCCAGCTCTGACATCGTCCATGAGAGCACAGATGGTGCCAAGGCCCAACGGGAGTGCCGGCTACGGCCGCACTTCAGTGACCCTATGCCCACAGACTCGGTGAAGAGGAAGCAGCTGGAGTTGAAGATTGCAGCTGCAGCACGGCAGCATGCACAGAAACGCCGTCAGGAGCGAGACTACGGTACCCACATTCTGTACACTCAGAGGGGGCTGATGGGCCAAATGCTGAGCTCTGCTATGCTGGTGTAAATATGGAGTAACTCTAGTGATCTGGGGGAGGAAAGTATTCCAGGTATAACTCAGGCATGTGAGAAATCAGGATCCATTCTGCTGTGTCTCTCTCCATGCCTGGCAGATGGCAGGGGAAGAGAAAGCCCAAATGAGTTCATGGGTATGGGCAGTGCAGGGATGACAGGCCCCAGACTTCAACTGGGAGCCCAATTACTTCTGACTCCTGCCAGTCTCGGCAGCAGAGCAAGAGTGGAGACAGCTAACAGCCCTGCTTTCACCAGATCTAGGCTGCCCCCCAGGGTTGCTACCACTCATGGCTGTGCCAGCTTTGCCTCTTCAGGTGAGCTCTGTGCAACTGGCAGTGCCAGTAATGATTTATGTCTGTCCTCAGGTCCAGTGGTAGCAAAAGCCAACCTTGGTCATGGTGGCAGCTTTGATGAGACCCGCCGTGCCCCACGTGGCTCCCTCCGCTCCAGACATCATTGGAGCAATGTCAGCAGCCTGAGTACGGACAGCGGGATTGTAGGCATGAACGATGTCCGGGATGACCTGGATCCCAGTGAGGCCACCCAGACCAAGTCAGCGGATGTGGAAAGGGCAGACAGTGGCATTGGACAGATGCCAGCCAGAAGGTGGAGGAACAGGGCATCTGAAACGCTGAGCTCCCTGCAGGCCTGGGAAGCTCACCGTCCCTGCACCGACTGTGGAGAAAGGGACCTCCCAGTGGAGACAGATGTGCAGAACTGCAATCAGAGGCGGGCTGACCTCTGTGAGAAGTGCTGCAAGCGCAGGACGGAACGTAAGGAGTCTGTGTTGGAGTTTGTCAACACAGAGGCCAGCTATGGAGAGGACCTGCGCATCATCAAAGAGGAGTTTTACCTCCCCATGCAGGCAGCTGGGCTGCTGAGCCAGGAGCAGCTCCTGGGCATCTTCAGCAACATCCAGGAGCTCATCGACCTCAATGAGAACTTCCTGGAGATACTCCAGGAAGAGATCGATCAGGCCTTTGACCAGGTATGATGCTGTGTGCTCTAAAGGGGCCAGACTGGGCAGACAGGAAGAGGTTTTGTATTAGTGAAGCAACGTAGGTGGTGCAGAGGATCAGGAGGTAGGACTCCTCAGTTCTGGTCAGCTGCCTAGTCTCTCCCTCCCTCAGCTACTGTAAATGGGTGATTTCAGTAGGCCTGTACCCTGTCACAGCTTCTGGCCTCACTCTCTGGTAATGGTACAAGCCATCAGCAGTCTAGCTCATTTATCTCATTAACAGGACCTAACTGTCCCATTACCAAAGTTGGCTTTAAGCCAGGTAGCTTGGACACAGATGAGAGTGTGACCATGGGAGCGCAGAGCTCAGCTTGGCCTGGCTTTCAGGTCACACTCTTGCAGCCCTGAGCTGGCTCTTTTCAGGCTGGCTTGGGTGTATTTGGTTTGGGTTGCAGTTCATTGCACCTTGCCTCTAGCCTGGCTGCTGGGCTGGGCAGCACAGGCTGCTCCCTGCTCTGGCAGCAGCTGGACCTGACAGCTCTGCGTACCAGTTGCTTCTACTGATGCACCCTGCTTTGCACAAGGAACTTTCCTTCCCCACCAGTGTGGTGGTCAGAAAGCAGAGAAATAGAAATAAGACTCTAGAGCAGCCGACAGGAACTGCAAAGGACATGTAAACATCTCCACACCCCTCTTTCTTCAGGGAAGCAAAACGCACTCATTGCTGTATCAGTTTCACCCAGGATATTTTGTTCTCCAGGAAGCACATCCCTCCTGTCTCTCTGAAGCCCTGCGTGTCAGGCTGAGTGACGCATGTCTCAAAAACTGGCAAATTTGACCACTTTTGACAACCACTTTCATGCACCTGTCCCAGTGAAGATAGATGTGCTCTGTAGCTGTGAAGGTGTGTAGGTGTGTAGGTCCCCTGTGAATAATTTATTGAGACAATGGCTTCTACAAACAGCCATGGGTTTCCCTATCTTCTCCATGTTGCTTTTGCAGAGTTCAGTACTGCACCAAAAAGACACCAACTGCCAGAGACTGGCTCCCTCTCTTGCTATTGCAATGAGTAGTGATTGCAGGGCATGTCAGCACACACTTTGCCAAAGGTGAGGGCAGAGCATTATGTGGCACCAGATTCTTACTATTCCCTTATTTTATTACGCATGTTGTTACACTAGCCTTATGGCAAACCTGCCAGAAAGAAGGGCCCCAGTACACCCTCTTGACTAGTAGGCTCACTTGGGCCTCTGGTGCTTGGCCTCTGAGCCCCTGCTCTGGTGAGCTGGCTGAGCCCATAGAAGCAGAGAAGACAATTCTTTATGTGTAGAAGAGCAAGCGGTTAGACCAGCTTTCCTTCCCCTCCCCACTCCCTGCTCCCGGACCTGCAGGTACTGCCTGTCCACCAGGAAGGGTGAGCCTGGTTCCATCTTTGGTCTGGTGTTCACCAGATCCTGAAGTAGATTCATGCTGATAGGACCAAACACAGGCTCTGACCTTGTGCCTTTCCTGAGCTAATCCAGCAGGGGCTGTATTGCATGCTTGCAGGGTGATGATGACCTGATGACCGTGTGCATCGGCGAAGTATTTCTAGAGTTTGTCAACATGCTGCCAGCCTTTCAGACCTACTGTCTTCAGCAGTCCTCCTCTGTGAATATGCTCAATGCACTGGAGAAGGAGAAAGAGTTGCTCAGGTGAGAAAAGGGATGAGTATTCTTCCAGGCTTTGGGGACAGGAGGGCACCAGGCTGAGGGTGAAGCCTTTGTCAGCTCAACTAGGTCAATGTTTTGATGATGATGTTCTTCAGTGATGAGCTGCTCTCTCTTGTGGTAAGGAGAGTAATTTATTCTGTGAAAGATATTCAGTCTTGATCTCTCCACTGAAGCAGCCAGTTGATGCCTAGCTGTATACTGTGTTCTGTGACAGCAGTGTTTGCCCACTCACCACTGTGCTGAACTGTCACCAAATAACACCCAGCTGAGTCTCCGTCCTTGCACCAGAGCATAGTTTGGGTTTCCACTGGGGAAAGTCACTGTGTGGAGCATGCATGACTTGAAGTTGTTTCCCATTCCTGGTCCTGGCCTATTGGGCAACATCAGGCGAGTCACTTCTCTTTCCACTGCAGCAGCTTAAAATGATGACAGTACAAAATTCTTCTTTAGAGTGCTGTGTAATTGAATGATGAAAGGAGATACAAATTAATGAAATCTGATATAAGATGATATATCTCCCTCAGGCCTACGTCAGTGTGTACCAGAGAAAGGTCACACCCTTGTTGTTTTACAATGATTTAATAGAAGACTGCTAGGATGTTACGTGCTAGTGTCCCAGGCACCTCATCGCTGTTCTGCAGCTGAGCACAGCTGCTGAAATTGTTAGTTTTTTAGAAGACAGAATTCACAAGGCTGTTAAAACCAGAGGGAATGCTGCAGTGCCCAGCAGCTCTCAGCACGACACTGTTCATTTTCATTTAGGATTGCAGCATCTGCTGACAGAACACCCACCATTTCATTCTCTGTTCTTAAATCCCTGCAGAATATTCCTCAATGTCTCTCAGAATGACAACACAGCACTGCGGCGGATGAACTTGAGGTCTTTTCTGATGGCCCCTTTGCAAAGAGTCACCAAGTACCCACTGCTGCTCAGCAGAATCATCAAGGCCACCAATGAGTACCACCCAGATCATGGCAGCTTGCGGGAGGCCAAGAGCCGCATCGAATCCCACTTGGAGCACATCAACATGAAAACCAAGCAGGAGGGGAACACATGGACCCTCCGATCCTTTCGCCAGGACAGCAAGAAGAAGAGGGAAGTCATCAACATTGAGATGAGAGAAACTGCCCTTAAAACTGTAGGTTGGTTGCGGGAGGAAACACGGTTTGTGATGGAGGGGTCTCTGCAGTTGGCCCAGCCCCCTGATGGCCAGTGGGTGAAGAAAGGCAGCAAGACCCTGAAGTTCCAAAACATGCAGGTCCTCCTCCTGGTGAACATGAAGCGTGTCTCCGAGTCCAGCCTGGAGTCAGCCGAGCCAGGGCCTGTGAAGGATGCCGTGCTGGTACTCATCAGGGACAAAAATAATGGGAAGTTCCATTTGCTCAGGGAGCCCTTGAGGCTGAGTAACTGCATCGTGTCCACTGATCCCGATTGCGATGACACTTTTGAACTCATTGAGATCAGGCGGGAGGCATTTGTGTTCCGGGATAGTGACCGGGCACGGACTCACCACTGGTTCAGGCAGATCAGGCGGTACTCGAGGGAGCTGGGCTCCTGGAAGAAGCGTCGGAATGCGCTGCCCAACATCATGATCAGCACCCCTCACACCAGGCCCTGAGTCCTGCACAGGCAGCACTCAGGGAGACTTGGCTTGACTAGTGACATGTGCAGGGACCATCAAGAGCCTCAGCAGCTTGAACTTGCTCCGCTCCATGGACAACACAGGGAGGAGCCCGGCCCATGAGGACTCTTAGCAGCACTGGAAGCAAGCATCACAGCGTAATTCTGGTCTCCAGCCTCAGGACTCACAACCTTTTTGTGGCTGATGTACATAGTGAGATGGGCTTGCCTTGAGGAACAGATATCTGGAGGAAAATACTGAGTTTAACTTGTTAATATTGCACTGCAGGAGAATGATGTATGATGCTTGCCATTGCATGGATCATGTTGAAAGCCAGTCTTGACAACATAAGAGAGGTTTCCACTATTGACTGTATTTCATCAGCATTAGGTAAAGTCAGGGTCAAAATTATGTGCAGTGTTATGCAACAGGGGAGGAAAGTTGGACAAAATTATGTTTTCCACCGCTGCTCCTAAGGACTACATTTCATTATTCACCTCTGTATATTCAGTCAAAATACTTGTTTGAAAAGAAAGGTATTTCATCTTTAATCCTAATCAAGTAGGTATCAATTTGCTCAGATTCAGCTGCATGCACACAGAAAAAAAAAATAAAAGGCAAACAAGAATAAAAGTTCTTGCTCTCTGATGCATGCACCCCAAATTTGTGTAGAACCCATGGAATAGCAGTATGCCTCCACTGAAATTCTCTTATTTAACTGATGATGTAGGGACTGGAACATAACGCTGCATCTGAAATATCTCAGAAGTCTATGTGAATACAGCTCCGCTACTGCAAATAGTGAACTTAAAAGTTTGCAATTATTTAAATGATGTAATCTAGTGTATTTCAAAATTTAATTGAAAGGAACAATTTACATTGTACTGTAGAGTAACATAAAAGGTTTTAATAATTATATTTCAATGACTTTAGGTGGGTATTTTAAAAAATATTTGTATTCTGGAGCACATATTTTGTTTAGTGTGAGTGGCATTCAAGTGAACAATGTGCCTATGCCTGTTCTTTGGATACGCTGAACAGAATTCAGGGGCTACTCCTAATGAGACTGGGAGAACAGTACAAGCCTGCTAGCTTAATTACAGACAACAATAGACTGGCGTAAAATCTTATACTCTGGCTGCCTTCCTGCCTGGGTAGGTCAGACCCCAGCACACCAGACGCGAGAGCCAAAACTGTGGCCACAAAGCACTCCCCCTTAAGGTCCAGCCTCCATCAGCTCTGCAGCAGGGAGATGACTGGAAGCTAAACAATGGTAAAAAGGGAAACACAGTTTAACCTTTTCAGGCTGACATTACCACTGACTGTGGCCTTGCTATTACAAGATCAGCAAAATGTCACGCTGTGACTTACACATCAAAGGCCAGATTACAGCCCTAGAGGCTAAATTTAAAGAGCCTGAATTTTGGTTGGTGGACCTCAGATGACAGCCTGTAAATATTCTTTCAGGTAAAGACAAAGCCAATCAATATTATTCACCCCCAACAAAGTATTTCTGTTACAGGCATTTATTTTACAGGAGGATCCATACAAGGAAGCATATTTGTGTATTACTCCAGAGATCAATCAGCATCAGTGAACACACAGATGAAGGCAGACAGAGGCTACCTTCGCATGAGTAGCCCTAGTCTTGTAAGTCACCATCGACCCAATGCCTGAGCAGACCTCCAAACTGTACCCAATGCTTTGTCCTCTTGCCACAGCTGCCCGGGTTTGTTACACTGTTCCAGGCACTGAAGCAGACAAATGAGCGAGATGTGTACTGGTTGTATTTTCTCTCCACTTGCACCATCCAGCATTTTAGTGCTTTATTTCGTCCTTGAGGAAACAGGAGTTGTTGCATCATCAGAGGCTTTACAAAGACGTGCTCAGGACAGGAGGGTGGCAGCACATGGCTGAGTGCTGTAGCAAGCAAAAGTTGGCAAAATGCTTGTTGGGGCAGCTTGGCTTCCTTGAAGGAGTGGGAATTGCCTCCAGCTGTTTCAGGTCTTTCGACAATAAATGGTTTATTCCCCCCATATACACACTGAACAGACAGTGAAGGGCATGAGGCATTACTTTTAGTTTGTTTTGTTGGTTTGTTTGGGGTTTTTTTTCCAAATAGATGGCCTAAGGAGAGCAGCTGCTGGAGGAAGATTTCTCTTATGCTGTCACGACAGATGTGGATCTATGAGCCTCCAGGCCTCACTCACCTCACATGCAAAAAACAACAGCTTGTAGCACCTTTGTTTTCTCTCCCAAGATCAAAATGGTGCAGCTACCTTCTCTTCATTACCTCCAGTGGCAGTTTTGATAAGGGAAGGCATTACTACAGCAAGCGAATAGCTTAATTTATCCAAACAGTGAGTGGCTTTCACAGGCACAGAAAGCTGCTGCTTTCTGGAATATTTTCAATTCTACAGTGATTTTCTCCCCACCAATCCACGCTCAAAACCAGCCGTGGACTGTTTGTACAGTCATATCTTTAAATCACGATACCTTCAGTCACGCTGGCCATTTGAAAAGGTTGGAGAACAATAAGTATATGTAAAAGGTCTGATATTTAGCGTCAATCTTGTGTTTGGGTGATTGTTCACTTTGTCAGATTCTGTGTGTTTCTAGGTATCACAGGAAACACCCGCCTACCAGGCTCCTAGTAATCATAGCCTATTTCCTCTGAACCAGGCAACTCTCCACAAAAGAAGGTCCATAAATAACTGCGGGCTGTTGAGTTATGAGTAGGACATGTACTTGGTGCTGTAGCCACATCCTAAAAAACCTGTGGCCAGGGAACAGTCAAGCTCTTTGATCTAGGGCAGCCTGCTACGGGAAGTGACAGCCTGATTGTTGAACCTGTCAAACCAGACAGAGGTTGTGCTTCCAGTGTTATTTATCTTTTCTGTATCCGGCACGTACTCAGCTGCTTGCCTGCCTTTAAATTACAGGTGTTGAAAGGGAACACGAGCACAGAACAATCCTTGTGGCCCTGCGAGAGCTCGTGCTGTGGGGTGAGCAGGAAGGGAGAGCAGTGTCGGCATACTGACAAGGCAGTAGGTTTCCATAATCTCCTGGTACTTTCCTGAACTGGATGATCCCTCTCCTGGGAAGTTCCAGGTCTTTCAGTATCACATGTACACATCTTACTTGGCAGCTCTGGAGATTAGTTGGTCTGTATTTTTCCATTTCTGATTAAGAAACCTGATGAAATGTTATTATAACCCAGAGTGCTTGGGAACAGGGTTGTCTGCAAGCCAAGAAAGCAATTACTTGTTCTAAACTGGCTGTCCTAGGGCTCTGTAATATTTTTATGCCTCTCATTGTCATGACTGAAAATAATGAGATTACTTTTTTCAAGACTCCTGCCCATGGAACTTACCCGACTGGTACAAGCACACCTCTCTGGAAGTACCATGTTAAGGGAAAATAATTGATTACTTCTTTTATCAGAACTCATAAATAACCTGTAACAAGAATTTAGGATGAGTCTTATTGGTCATTTCCCAGGAAAAAAGTAACAACGAAAGGCCATCTTTATCATAACAGTCCATGTAGTTTTATGCTCAGAAGGCAGATGCTCAAAACACTGGATGAGGAGCCCCCTTGTGAGATCAGGTCCCAAGGAGAGAAGCGATAGCTACTTTAAGTGTCAGTAGACTAGGTGGGAAAGCCTAAAAAAACCATGGGGACATGAAGAGCAAATCTTTTAGAGGGCAAAGATTTCTGCTTTAGTGAACAAATCTCTTCCTTTTTATGGTGTTCTTATCATTTCTGGTTGTTCTTAACAGAAGCAAGAACAGGGAAAAGGGCATCAGTGTGTTTCTCTGCTTAAGAACACATATGAACACATATCTCTGTTCAAGAAAACATATGAAATGGAGAACCAGCTTTGGTGTGGCAACAAGAAGCTATTGTAGCTATCACTGAAGACTGAGAGATTGACTGCAGCACATCCCAAATCCTGAAAAAAGCTCCAAGATCATCTCAGATCTCCTGCCTTGGGGAACTTCATTCATTCCCATTCATTCATTCACATGAATCTATTATGGAGCTGAAGTCCCATGAAGGCAGATAGCTACCAGGAGATTCTGGTGAATCTTGCACTCTGTTGCTTGTCCCTGACATCTTCAAAATAAGATCATTAAAGTCCTGTCAAAGCTGCCTCATGGATGAGGCAGCTGTGGTAAGTCTCTTTTCATGATGTCAGACAGATCTCCTCTTAGCTGTATGCTGGGGAACCAGGTGAGATTCAGTTGGAATTAGGCTGATATTCTCTGACTTGAAATTGGAAAAACCTCAGACCAAAAGCAATGGAGGAAAGTGTCCTCCTACCAGAGATCAGCTAAATATTAAAAGATCTCAATGTCATCATTGAGTGACCTTCTGCCAGTACAGTTGGATATGACAGAGCAAAAGTCCTACTGATCAGGCAGACAAAGGAACTGCCTTATTTCTCACAGAGGCTGCTGCAGAATACCATTATGACTGGAGACAGGTAAAAGCAAATGAAAATAACCAAAATCACAGTTTTGACTGTAACACTGCAGTCCAGAAACTCCAGGCAAGCCCCGAGGGCACTCATTAGAAAAGAAGACATCTCTCTCAGGAAGCTGAAGATGATCCCTGAGGAAAACCTTTCTGCAACATGGATGGGAGGGTTGATCGAAAGGAACATAGAGGGTCCTCTTCAACAGAGTGAAGAACCCTAATGAGGAATCGGAACACAGGCAGAGCATCCTCCAGCACTGGTCTCTGCCCAGGCTTGACTGAGAGCAGTTAGACATCTGGAGAAAGTTGAAAAGCTGGCATTAGGCTCAAGATCCATTAGCAGGGATGAATGTAATGATAGTTGTCAACCCTTCATCTGAAATTCTGCCCCAATGTGATTTCCAACTGCACGGTCTTTGCATCCCTGAGAAGCAATCTCAGCTGCAGGTGAGAAGACCCAAACTGCAAACAGCCATCCCCAGGAAGCTGTCCTGTGTAGGAGCAGACAAAGGAACCTTTTCTTTCAGCAGTGGTGGAGCCCCAGGTAGTTTTGAACCCTTCCCACCTAGGGGAGGAACCTCCCCTGAGGTGCCAGAATCATATCATTGGGAGGACCCGCATCAGGCATCTCTCTGGGTGCTGGAGGGCTGGCAGAAAAGAGTGGGAAGCCTGGAGGTCACAAGAAAGTCACAAAGCAGCGCCCCTGACTGATGCTTGGGGAAACCAGAACTTGCAAAGAACACAAGGCCTTTGTAGCCCTGGACTGTTTCACAGGATAAGTCTCAGGCTTTTTCTTCCCTTTAGGCTTTCTGCTGTCCCTACTGAAGGCTCCAACAGGCTGCAGCAGTTGTCAGACTTCACAGATGCCTGCGAGAGTTGCACAGCATCCCAGTACGGTCTCAGTGCAGACTCGGAGGCAGGCAGCCAGCTCCCCCCAACCAGATGGGAGCCAGCAGGTTTTCTGGGGAGCACACAGCACCAACACATGCACATTTGTGCTTACATTTGTACACCCGTAGTGTGAATGCGCAGGTGAACAAGCATTCAGACAAGGAGTGTGTTCCCACTTCTTTCAAGAAAGGGCTGGTTTTAGGACAGCCATTTCCCCCTGGGCAGGGCAATCCTCCAGCGATGGCTAACTAGTGCAAGCCCGAAGCGCCACAGTTTGAAGTGACAATAAACAGAGAAACCTCCAAGGAGATATCCATCTTCAAGTAATTCATGCCTGACCCACAGCATGCGTACAGAAGATATATACTGTAAAAGACTAACCTTTTCAAAAGCAAATGCTTGTTTAATGACACTCCATGAGTTCAGCAGGCAGGAGGCTCTCTGGGTAGCCCCTGCACACACTTCAGTACAGTTGCACTGCAACATTGAGCGACAGACGGTACTTTAATGAGGGACGATGGACTGCTGGAGGGGAGTAGGTCAGTATCCATGCACTGCATGAGAATCATCTGCATTCACCTTCTGCTCTCTGTAATTGCCTTGGTGTGACCTTACTGGCTGAAAAATGGCACGGGAGAAATCACTTTGCAGTAATATGAAGGCAAATTATTTACTGAAAATGAAAATCCTTGGCAATTCTAGCAAAACAGAGAGCAGTTAAATTGCTGCAAGAAAAATCACAGTTTACCACGTAGGGTTACAGCTCGGTGACTTAAAGCTGACACCGCAGGGGGAGGAAGAAGCCTCCCCTCCACACACCGGCACAGTGTGTGCAGGACTGTGTGATGAACTGGACGGGGAGCAAACAGCACTAAAAAATAGTTTCAGCTAGATCCATTCCTTGATCTAATTCACCACACAGAGACGTGTGCTGGCACCAGAAAAGGGCAGTCTGGAGGTGATAACGTGTTCTTTAACAAGTGCCAGTTTAAAGAGATGGCTGCACTCTGGCTGCTGTTAATCAATTCCAGCAGAGCCCAGTTCAACAGCCATCCCCAAGGTCTAGCCTGCATCCTGTGCCACACAGCTCTGCTCACCCCTATTTCCCAAATGGTTTCAGGTCAGCACTTCATTGATCTGCAGGGGTTGAACAGGCAGTGCTATAAATGCAAAGCAGTTAATCAACTATTTTAAGTGCCCTTTTTACTGAGGTAACAAAAACCCACAGAAATGACGTCAAAACCAAACAAACCAGAGAGTGAATAGAAAACGATCCAAGAGAGTGCTCCCCAGAACACACTTGAGGTTGAAATACCTCAGAGACAGCCATGCTGGCTGTTGAGTCAGACTCTCCAGTGCTCCTGGGCTGACTCACTCCCCTCCTAGCTGCCAGCACACGCTGTGCAGTCCATTCAGTACCAACAGGAGTTATTTGTTCAGAGTTCAAGCACATCTGATTCATCCTGAGCCATCAAGCTTCTGCAGTCCTCGGAGCTGTCGCTCACTGCCATTCCCTGCTGGCCAACCTGCTCCCGTTAGGTTGGGAGCGAAGGGAAAGCGAAGGGTCAGAGAAGAGAGAAACCCCCTACTCTAGTCTTTCTGGGTCTTCATCCCTCTGCTCCCAGCTCTGTGACAGAAACACAACTTACCATTTAGGACCAGAGTAATATGCAGATTCACAACCAAGACCGTAAGGTCCCACAGGCTGCCTCTGTGCAGAGGAAGCCACAAAAAGCATGTCCCTGGCTTTCCCTGCTACAGCCTAGGGAGAAAGTTTGCTGTTTTCTCTTCCCCAGACCTGGCTTGGGAATGCACTGGGCAGCCTGGCTCCTGCAAATGATGCTTTTCCCGGGGAATATGCTAGGCTCTCTAAAACCTAGGAATGGGAAAGAACAAGGTGTTTGCTAAACACCCTGCAGAAGCACAACATTGGAGTGTCTCTTTCTCAGGCATTTGCTCTTCAGAGCCTTAGCAGAAAGATCCCACACCTTGCAGACTTTGTAAGCCCTTAGTAAGCAACTTGCTCTTCCACTTGTCCCTCCCACAGCGTCTGCACCAGTGCACCCATGGCACAGCACTGTTCTATCTCCACCAGCTCTTGGAAACCATGTGAGATGTAAGAGCTGGCAGATCTAGAATCTGCTGAAAAGCTGCATCCCATGTCAGGAAGCACACTCCTTGAGTGCAGTGGAGCACCTGGGACACAAGACAATGCAAAGCTTTAACAAACACCTGCCCTGCAACCAGAAACCTGCCCTGCCACATGGCCTCACATCCCAGGAGTCCTCCAACCCAAGACACCTCACTGATGGTCAGAAAACCTTTCTCTATTTTCCCTGCTCCCACATACTTCCTGTGTGACCTTGGTCTGCAGGGCTGTGCCTCAGATCCTTAGGATGTTGTTTCACCTGCCTCTGATTTTCACAGTAGAAATGGCTTAAGCTCCTTCCTTCCTCCCACCTCCACAGGGCTAAAGTGAGATAGAAGCAAACAGTGTCACAGGGTAAGTACAACAAACTACTTTAAAATCTGGTCTCATTGCCATGGGGCACCCCCATTTTCTTCTTCTGTAGAGAGGGGTATGAATATCTCCCTCTGTGATGTGACATAAGATACAAAGGGTGAGGACGAATGTGAAAGATGCTGAAAATGAGCCCTGCCCCATCTTGGATTGGGCAATGATAAACTCCTCCCTACCTCTCTGGTTCTACTTGATGAAATAGGTCCAAATTAAAAAACCAAAAAACAAACAAACAAACAAAAACCACAGAAAACCCCCAAAACAAACAAACAAAAAAACACCAAAAAAAAAAACCAACCAAAAAAAACCCCCCCCAAAAAATCTGTTTGCAGCTTGACTTGGGCTCCACTGGCCAGCAGGTAAGTGTGCCACTGAACAGCACAGAGCCCAAGGGAGGAATTCTGCTGTTGGTGAAGTACAGCTGAAGGCTGAACTTAAATCATGAAATTCAGAGTAGGTTCCTGGGAAGGGAAGCAAGTAACAACAGGCTGACAACAGGCAAAGTTACCAAATGGCCGAAATCAAAGAACAGCTTTTATTAGCCAAAATAACCAAGAAATAATTTTATTCCAATAAACAAACCAACCCCCTAACTGAAACAGAGGTAAATCTTGCTAACAAAGTGAAACACTGACAACCTCCACATAATCTTGACTGTTCATCCTCGGGAAATACTTCTCCTTTTAGAGAAGTAAGATTGCCCCCTTAACCCTCCTGCACCACCAGAAGCAGAGCAGCAAAACTCAGTCATTTAGGACAAGAGAACAAACACTGGGAGGTATGAGTCTGCACACTGACACAAATGAAAGGGGCTGCTGGTGTTTGCAAACATCTTACATGCAAAGTATTTGAAACCAGCAATTTCCCCTCTTCTGAAGACACAAACTTTTTTTTGTTTGTTTGTTTTAATCCCAGAACACAGGTACAGTTGTGGCTTATACAGATTGTTAAACCTCAGAAGCTACCTGCAGTTGACCAGTTAACATTTCTCTATTTGGAAACCCCAGTAGTTTATTAAAAAAAAAAAAAAAAAGTTACATTGAGTTGTCAAGGCAAATGATATTAAAACTCAGCTTTTACTCATGTCAGTAAGACAAATACCAGCCAGTGAAAGCAGATGTTAGGGAAAACCTTGCTCTCCCTGGACACAGAAATTTTGGAGGCAAGGGGGGGGAGTGGGGAGAAGACAAAAAGATCTGGTTAATAAACAGTTATACAAATCTGTTCAACTTACTGACATGGGTGAAAATTTAAGAAACAAGGCAAAAGAAAAAAAAATCAAGTAAAAAAAAGTATAGATATCGACAGGCTGCAATTTCTAAAAGATCACATGCATCTGCACCGAGCTGCGTGCTGTGCACACGCCCTGAAAGGCATGTAAGCAGGGGCAGCTGAAGCACATCACTGCCAGTTACAGAACTAAGGAGAATTTCAGCTCATGGGAGTTAGCGACAACTATTGCTGCTGGGCACAGAATGGCACCCTGTGTTCTGACAGAGGAATTCCACTAGAAACAGAGCACCTCCTGCCCTCATCTAGACGTGATTTTACAAAACATTTTGAGATCTAACACCCGCACTACACCTTTTGTAAGAAAATAGAGAGCAGCTTTCAGCTGCAGTTCTTCTAAACTACTGTAGGAAGGCCTTGCTAGCATGCCTCCTAAATTGGCAACCATCTGAGGTAATTAATGATGCTGTTAAAATGAGCATCCTTCATTTCTCTCCACCCACACCAACTGCTGCCTCCTTATTGAGTCCTCTGATTGACAAGTCGTAAACCACTTCCTCAATTTTCTTGACATCATATTTCAGGCCATCATAACGTTTCCTCAGGGAGTCATTCTTCAGGTTTAACAGACGGAAGCCAGAATCCAGCTCGTTGATAAAAGTTGAGATGCGGAGAGGGCGGGAATAGTCACCAGCTGTGACGCTGTTCACTGCCAGTCTGGCCTGTGAGAGGAAGACAGCACAACATCAGCAGAGCAACTTGCTCAAATCGCATCATTATTTCCCTCAGTTACTTTACCAAATGAAGCGGTTTTGTTCCAGGCAGTCAGATTATTATACTTAGATCTACCTTTTTGTTGTCCATAATCCTGGGTTTTCAATCAAGTGATTAGTTTAAATGTTAAAATATAGGTGAAGAACAACTCTGGCATACAGAGAGGCAGTTTGCTAGAGGTTCAGACCAGGGTGTTGCTTCTTGTAACTCCCAGGAACAAGGTGGGAGAGTTAGAAAACACATTACTTTTTTTCAGGTCAGTTTTAATCCAAACAGATACATGAATATCTTTCTTACCAGCTCACTGGCGAGAGTTAATACACCAGAAAGGTAGTCTTCAATGTCCAGGTGAAAGCCCCGCTCTCGATCAGCTTCAACTAAGATGAAAGCCAGAATGGTAATCAGGTGGTACTGAACATGAGCAGAACCAGACAATTGAAATCGCATTTGTTGACTGGAGCTAATTTGAAATATCAGATTTATGAAATATTATTACAAAATAAAAGTCAGTCTTTTCCTGTATGTGATGTAGTTACTGCCTTTTCTCAGTGTTTTGATTCAGCATCCCATACATCCTCAACTGGACACGCAGCAGGTTACAGCTGATCCAACAGAATAACTGAATTCACAACAATATATAGGAAAGGGGGCTGCAGTATTTTTTTAGAAATAGTATTTTCCCCTTTATTTATTTTTTTTCAAATCCTTTGCTCTAGGAGGACACAATTCTCTTACAGCATGAGAATTTAATCTGTTTGCCACAGTTTTTAAACATCAAAAGCAAAAAGGGAGAAAAATAAGCTCTCATCTTTGTAGCTTCTTTTGGTAGATTTATGCAGTTTGAATGAATAATCTTCACTGATGAAGAACTTATTAACAAATACTTTTGTTCACATTAGGTTTGCGGATTTGCACATTCTAAAAGAATCTGTGATTTATATAATGAAATCAAATACCAGATAAATTCCAGAACCCATTTCTTAGGAAGGAATAAAGCTCTGCAGTTTCTCTGTACCTCTGAAAGCTGTAACATCTGAAAAGGTCACAAGCTTTTTCTCTTCAGTTACATTAACTTACTCCCAAGTATTTCTGCAACAGCTTCTCGGGTCACTAATGTTTCTGACTCCAAATAGACTACAAACGCTGCCAGAAACACCAACCGCTGAAGCACAAACCTCCAGTGCTCATGAAATCTGTTGAGGAAAGCAGCAAGTCAAGATATAAATAACATGTATTGTTGGAGTTAAGCAACAAGCATCTGTTATGTTTTTCTCCTCTACACATAGCACTTGGCAATATTTTTGGCATATCGACACGACACCAGCTAAAAGTCCTGTCCCTGGTGCTCCAGAACTTCACTCCCAGGATACTACGCTGGACACCAGCATTCGCCCACACTTTGCACACACCTACTGAGTGCACAGTTTTTCAGCTTCTTGTGCCCACGAGACAACCAGGGCTCCCCCTCCATCCTCCCTTAGCAGATCTGATCTGACAAGATTCTTGTCCTTTGAAATGCTCTTGCTAAACACTGTCTCCTTCTGGCAGTAACAAAACAACAAAGGTGACAACTTCATTTAGTACCTGCAGTATCAAACAGCCATTTCATGACAGATTTAGAGTTCTGTTGTCAGAAATGCCTCAAAACTAACAGCTTAACTGAAATTAATGGAGCAGCAAATGCTCTGCTCCCAGAAATGAGGGCAGCTCCAACAGAACACCAATTTTATAAACTTTCCTTTTTCTTTTTAAAAAAATGTTTCTAGAAAAAGAATAAAATACTGGATATTTTTAGTGAAAAGTTATAAACAGAGCATTTGAGCAAAACCATTTTTTATCTATGTGGATAAAAACCTCACACTTCTCTACCATGATTTAATTTTCAATCATTTGGCCCATAAAGCTTCAAATCATTCTACCAAAGCAATGATGCCAAATATTCCCAGGGAATTCCCCTATCCATGTCTGGATGCGTGTGGTCCTGCACACCTGTAATACTGATCAGCGGGAAACTTGGTCTTCAGGGATTCCATCTGTATTCTCACCGCACCAAAGTGTTCACGAGCCTTCTGACATTTCTTTGGTACTGAAAAAGAAACAGCACAATATTCAGTACTTGACAGAGGACGAGGTTTTGCACACAGAGTTTTCTAGACTAGACAGAGCTATTTATGCTTCTTTGTTGTCCAAGACAGGCTACTGACATTTGAATCAATCTAAGAAATATTCACTGTCACAACCGGTAAAGGAGAAATACTCCCGAGTTCTAGGCTGTCTAATCTGCTCTAGCCCTTAGTTTCAAACTCGAGACAAGATGCCCCAGTGTTATTTAAGAATCACTGCTAATCATGATGAATTGCTGTTGCTATAGAACTTGTGTCACGGATGAAGAACCCATTCTGTAATGGGCACTGACAGAAGAAAACACTGAAAAGGTCATAAAGCCTATGGACCAAGAGGCAACAGGGGATACAGACAAACTGAGGCAGGAATGGAGGAGCACAGAGTCGATGTGGTGTTTGTGGAATGAAATTCTGTGCAAAGCAGCCTGGCACTGCACTGAGCAAGGCAACAAACAAGCAGTGCTGAAGGAGAGGTGACAAGCAGAGATGGAGAAAGGCTGGAAAAGGCGTTGAGCGTAAGACCTCATCTGAGGTAGAAGAGGGGCAATTTTGTTTAAGGGTCTGTAAATGTAGAAGAGCTGGTACTACGGCAAGAGATTCCGGTGGCAAGGGAGGGAGCCAACAAGAGCAGCAGCACAGTTAAAGCCCCAGGTGACAAGCCCATGGCCACAGCAGCGCTCTGGGCTGGCAGGGCTATGGGTGGCACTGCAGCAGGAAGGACAGAGCAGAGATCAGGTGCGAGATGGTAACAGGACATTGTTTCAGCTGTGTGGATGGAAGAGGAAAAGGGGGTGGCCAGTTGGGGTTGTCCAGGTGTTATAAAGAAACGATGTTCCGGAGAGCGCCGTAATGCAGTGGTTTAGAAACAACATCAACAACCAGATCATGAGCAACAGAACAGTGCTGCACACACCTGGCCTGAACAAAGTGCACATACCACACAGTGACACCAAATGACTTGTACAGTCACAGGAAAAACATCTTTTATTTATCCGTTTAAAGTCTTATAATCTAGATGAGGTGTAACATCCTCTCAGGAAACTGCAGTTCCTGCTTTGGAGTGATGTTATTTGAAGAAACCGGGTTTCAGCCTGTCCAATGTGTGCCATGCTGCTGCAGAGAAGCAGGCTCTTGTTTACATACCAGCCACTGCCACCTCCCGTTTACTGGTATGAGTTACAGCTACACTGCACCCACAGTACCAAGGCCCGACAGAACTAATCAAACCTACTTCTTGACTGCAACCTTCTCAGAAATCCTGCTCGCAATGCAAGGAAGGCAGATGATCAGCCTGGCAGATTTGCCAGCACCTTGCTGCATAGAAGCTAGAATTATCTAAACAGGATCCACAGAAGCAAAATCTGAAAACTCTGATGATTTTTACCAAACAAGCCCTACCAGTGGTTATTTAAGCGTGTTTAAAAACTCTTCCAATTAATAAAATATCAATTCCATGTAGGAAAAAAAAAAGGGTGTCTGGGGAGTGAGGGGGTACAGCACTTTAAAAGCTTCAGGAAGCAGAAGGAAAAAGCACTCTGTGTGGCAGCCAGAATGAAGGAAAAGTGAAGCTCTCTGAGAGCTGCCCTTTGAACACTGTCCTCAAATTATGGTCTCTGTCTCAGTCGTGTCAGCCCTCACGTGGCAGCTGGGGAGGCATAAATGAGCATTTTGGCTTCTACCAAAGGAAACTGTGACAAAAATAAACAATCTTTTCTGTAAAGTTTCAGACCACAGCATCCATGACACTCACATAACCTTTCACTGTCAGGTTACCTCACGCATCCTTGCGCATCATCACCGATGTTTCGCTAACCTTAAGAGAAGGTGTTTCATGAACACAGACGTACTAAGTTGATTTCAGCTTCCAAAGCCCCTGCCTGGTGCTCAGACTCATGGCAGCTCACAGCAGGCTGCAGCACTTGCTGCCCTGAACAGCTTTCTGAGCAGTTCTCAAACACCACTTTGGACAGGGAGCAGAGAGAGCTGAAGGAGGGAGATCCTCTAACCCTGTTCCGGAGCCTGCCAACTTGAGGCTTTGCTGGTTTTCCTTCCCCACAGCTGTATAAAGGCTACAACAGAAACTGCTTATCCCACAGCTAAACACAATGTCGTGCTCAGTGCTTTGAATCAGCTGCTGTGGGCAGGTGGCTGCTCCAGAGTAAAAGAGTTCAGATGAAAAACTCAGTGAAAGCAGATTTAGCCAAGAACGTTTTAAGTCCCCGGAGAAGAGAGGAAAGGCACCATGCAAGGTAACATTTCAAACACCACTGACCTGTACAGGAAACCGCCCGCCATCGAACTTCCAACCATCCTGAGTTGTGTTAACAGAGCTCACACCACCCCTTACCCTTCTATGGGGTAGGAAGGATTGCTCAGCCTGCTGCAAATCCTTCCCCTGTTTTCACTGTCTCTCTGTTGTCTCCTTGAGTTTTCATTACTCCACCTCAACTGATGATGCAAGAATAATTATAAAGGATCAGCCAGCAGGCTGTGAAGAAAGTCATTACCCACTTACGCTGGCACAACAAGCAATACAGCTTCTTTTGGCAGCAGCACCAGCTCAAACCATCCACAGTAGCAGAGCTGTGATCACCAAGCATCAGTAGTCACTCTGCCACCTGCAAATCTGTCATAATTGCTAGTATTTGGAGGGGTTTATTAATTAGTTATTAAATTGTAAATAAGCAATATAAACTAATATTTTGCTAATTCAATATAGTTTATTATTACTAATAATTTATCATTACTTACTTACTAATTACTAATTTATTAGTAGCGTTAATAATTTTACTTACACCTTAGAATAAATAAAGGCTAAGAAGTCTTGATGATACAAAATCTAGCCAGAACTCTGTTGTAATGAATAATCCTCTCCTGCATAGTTACAAGAGTCTTTATTTATTTAATCTACTATGGAAGAATGATTCTAGTTTCTTAGTAAAAATGGGGTACAGACTCAACTAGTGAGATACTGTAGTAAAGCCAGACAGGCATTTAAGGAGACTACACTGCATAACTACAAACATTATCAAATAAAAATGTAGTCTAAATATGTAACATATCTGACAAGTGGTATTTATGCCCCTAACAATCCTTTTGTTAACTGGCATTATATCATCTGCTGTAAACCTTCATTAATCTAAACATTTACTGACTAACTTTACTATACTTGTAATTGATGACAAACTGACAGGTCTATTATCATTAATTAATTCCTAGCCTATTAAGCATGAATTCATTGTCTTTGGTATTACAAGAATTGTAAGATGACGTTTACCTCTGCCACGCCCCCCCCCCCCTCCTTACTTTAACTATTGCAAATCTCAGATCCTGCCAGTTCCAAGACCAGCAGTCTCTGGGAAGTCCACGCAGGACACTCCAGGAGCGCCCGTGACGGATGGACGCGCATAACCCTGCGGTACCTTCCTTCCCGCGCTCCCCCCGGGCCCCCCGCGCGGCAGCCACCCCGGGCCAACACGAGCGCAGCGGCACGGCGGCGGACCCCCCGGGCCCGCCTCC
>JANHGN010022320.1:35489-120081 GCA_024605025.1 Megaceryle maxima | reverse complement strand
TTCAAACCTCCACTGTTTTTGCACCAGAAAAAAAAACAACCAAAAAAAAAAACAAAAAAAAACAAAAAAAAACAAAAAAACAAAAAAAAAAAACCAAAAAGCCAAAACACTGCTTGCTGGAGCTGCTCCTTTCTAGGGTTTAACGTGGAAACAACAGAACTGCAGTCTGTTTTACAACAAGCCATTGAGCTTCCTGTAGAAACAAATTCCTTTCCAGCACTTTCTTCTCCTGCTCACCAGTCAGCCTTTTGTTCTCTGTCTTTTCAAAGCTTGGCTGTGCTGCCTGAAGGAAAAGGGCTAGACTAGCGAAATGCACTTTTTCGAGGCACTCTTTCACTCAGACTGCCACTGAGACACCCCCAGTAGATGCTGGCAGCAATTAAGGTGCTCTAAGTCCTCAGGGAGATCCTTGTTCCCATCTCTCTCTCTGCTGTCATCACTTGGCTTCAGCAGGACCTTTAGGTGTGTTCTGTTATTCTGGGTGGGATTTTTCAACTTCCCTGAGGGACTGTAGTACTAAATTCCCACCAGTCCTGGCAAGAGGATCTGCTGCCTTAATGGCTCTGTAAACAGTGCAGATGAAACCCTCAGAGCAACACTGAGTGTAAATTTGCATCTCACCTGAGTGTTTCGATTATTTACCCTGAACACACAAAGATCAAGCTTCACTCTTGTGCTGCCTTGATTGGAGAACACACTTTTAATGCTTGCACCCTTTGGGATCCCCCCTCCCGCAACAGGGTATGGGCCATAACAGCTGCAATGTCGTTAATAGAGGAGATTAAGACTCATCCACAATGGTCATAGTTTGGCAGCAAGGGCAGCATGTGTACATGGTGGGTGTCCTGAACTCATAACTTGCTCCCATCAGACTTGTGGAGCTGTGAGCACAGTGGCTCTCCCCCAGTTGTTTCTCTGCTTGTGGGCTAAGGGACATACAAAGCTGGGACAGAGCAGGAAAGCTATTTGGCCCCTTTAAGAAATGCCAGCTCCAGACAAGAATTCCTAATTGATCAAAAGGACATAACTGTCTTCCAGGGATTTTGCTTAGTCTAGTCTCAGTGCTAAAGGCCACTCACTTTCCCCTGTCTGGTTGCTCACTCCCTGCTCACCTTGCCAGCTTTTCCAGAACCCACTGTTAGGCTGCTAATCCTTTGTAGGCAGCCCGTGGGAAGCATGGGGTTCTGCCCTGGGGCTACACTTCCTACTGATTTGAACTGCTAAGTCACCAGCACTGAGTCATGAAGAGATTTAGCCTCCAGTGTGCCGACACCCTCAGGCATGTTTGCAGATCTCATCCTATGACTCCAACCTCCTCTTTTCTTCACAATAGTTTTGCTCCTCCAGGGTTTTTGGTCAAAAGATAACTATTTGTGATGTCTGTGACCATAAGTGCCATTTTGAATACATGTGAATGTGCATTTTTGAAGTGTTTTGTTTTGAGATATGGATGAGATGATCTTGTTCTCCAGAGGTCCCTGCCCACCTCAGCATCTCTGTGTGATTTGGGGTATGGGATTTTATACATGGAATGACATTCCTGCTTTTCCCATCTTTTAAATATCTTTTGGTGCCTCTCCTTGCTCTTGCACTCCATTAAGGTTATTAGCAGACACTTGGGAAGCTTGTAGTTTGGCCTACCCACTCTGAAAGTATCTCATCTAAATGGGAACTTTACAGGCAGGTCTCAAACCCCACAGGTCAGTTTAGTGTTTTCCAGACACTGCATGTTCTTTTTTAGCATTCATAAAGCAGACCAACTCCATCACTTTATCTCACTGCTTGGGAAGGGATTGTCTCTGCTTGCTAAATATCCTTATTTTAACATGTAGGACAGAATCTCATTTGCCATATACAAAGAGTGAAACCAAAGATGACGAGCCTTGAAAAAATAAACAGGATCTGGTCCAGAGTTAAGTGCAGCACTGTGCTTAGCTCCAGGGGAAGCAGGAAGGATGCAGAAAAAAGTGATCTCCACTGAGGCATTCCTTTACTACAGGTTTTGTATCTCATCTTTATTCACTGTCAGGGTTTCCTCCACCTTCTTTAAACCACAGTGGATTGTGTGTGCACCTTTGAAAGAAACACTCAATTGTTAATTGGTATATGTGATGAATAAAGAAATGTAATAACCAAAGCTTTTGACTCTGTCAGTATCAAATTGTCCTGATTTACCCATGGTCTCTCTCTCTTTTTTTTTTTTTTTTTTTTTTTTAATATATGCTGAAAGTGCACTAACATCCCCCATCACCGTAAGGATTCAGATTTAAAACAACAACCCCATCCTTTCTGCCTTTGGCACTATTTGCTGATTAACCATCTGCTGTTATCAAAGTCCTCCTGAAGAAATGTGTGCTCTGCATTGCTAACTGAGCGGGCAGCAGTGGGCAATACCAAACTGCAGAAATACCCAAAGCAGCATCCGTGCAAAGATCAGATCCCCAGGCAGTGTATGTCACAGGCTGGGCAGAAAGACAAGGGAGTTGCCAGGAACCCCACGTGCTGCGAAGGGCTCTGGTGATGGGCATAGCCCATGGACATCTTCAACTGTGCTTCCCCCATGAAACATTTTCCTCATGAGGTGTCCCGTGTGATTAGTCTTGCTTTGGTTCAAGTCTCCTAAAGTATTACCATGATATGACATCACTTTCTATCTGCAGCCTTTCAAATAAATAACATTCACAGGAAATAATTGCTGTGAAGATAAATGATGTGCTATCTGCCCTAAATTTTTAGGAGGAAGATTACTGAACAATCGAGAACAGCACTTGATCAAGAACACTCATTTGTGCCAATAAAGAAGCAGAAGTGCTGTGTTTGACAGAGAGCTGACCTCCTGCATCAGAGTGTTGCTGCTTCCTTGCTTCAGGTGCTTGTTGGTTCCCATTCGCTGTGACACTCTTACCTCGTAATTTTCTACAAGAATGCAACTGCCATTTGACCTAGTGATGCTAGTCTAGGCAGAATGATAATAACAACATCACATCCAGTGTACCATAATAATACATTACATAAAGACTCTCTCTATACAAGAAAAAAGACCCTAAAAAAGAACATCTAATCACTCAGTTTTCTGATTATGTACCACTTTGACAGGTGGGTCTATGGATGAAGCATATGGACATTTCACTTGGGCACCTGCATTGGCCCATTGATAAGGAAGGGCGATACTGGTCTGTGCCCCTTTAGCAGGGTGCAGAGGACACAAATGCCTCCTGACTCTCGGTGGGCAATGACTTTTTGGCCCCAAATGCATGTCAAGAATATGGCCCACATCTGAGTAGGGCTCCATTTCGTGGATCCCCTCTGAAGCCAGTGGTTTCTCCTGCTTCAGGATTAAGTAGGGTTCAGGGCAGTCTGTTTAAACACCCACATTTCAAGACCAAAGGCTTTAAGCCACTTTCTCTGTGATGCTGACTCAGGATGCAACTGGCTTTGGACTGAACTGTGGCAGCAATGCAATGATGGGCAGAAAAATAATGTAAGAAATTGGGACAGTATCAGGACACTTTCCTCATACGTGAAATTAATGGGAGAATTCTAGGAAGAAAAGTATTTCCTGTCCTTGGAAATCTGGCTCAGGCACAGCATTTGAGCACCCTACCGAAAGTGTACCTGGTATCTCTTTTTCAGTTTCTGGTTAACTCTTAACAAAATGTCTGTTGCACTTGGATCTCTACCTAATTGATAGAGATCTTCTCCCAAAACCAAGAAAACAGAAAGCAAAAGAAAACAAGAGTGTTTTCTCCACCCTGTAGGTGGAGATCAGCAGAACATCTCCATAAAGCTGTTAGCTGGAGACCCAGAACACATGATGGGATGAACAAATGCATGGTGAAAACTTAACACACTCCCTGAAGCTGTAGAAACAGGCTCACAAATTTTAAACAATCCTCCAGCGTCCCCAGTGCTCCTATTTGGTACCCATGCTTTATTTTGCAATCTGGTTAGAAATCCAAACATGTTTTGAGGCACTGCTGGATGACAGTAGGAAAGTCAAGCCGCAGAGTCAGCTCCTACATTTCTAAACACAATAGTTATTGCCATTAAGGGATAAAGGGAAGCAGCAATTGCCCTTAATTTAGAAACAAATAGCAGAGGGACGCCTAGCAGCTGGGGGAGTCTGCATGCACATGCACAAACACAGAATCTATAGCATGGGAGGAAGAGGATGCCTTTTCAAGATGACATGGAATGAACCCACTTTGAAGTTCCCAAGCTGAGTAAAATCGATATCTAAATGCTTCAGTGAAATGTGTTTGATGTTGTCTACATGTAGAAAACCAATAGAGACCACTTATTATTGAATAGTACTAGACTGAGCAAAGTAGGTCATATTACAGCTTTGTTTGGGAAGCAGTATTGTACCTGCCAGAACAGCATCCTTAATGTGTCCTATCTGGCACTGGAGCATAGGTAGGATATGCTCCCAAACCACCTGCAAGAGTAAGTATGCAGACAAACAGATCTCATTTATGATTGTTTTCTGAAATAATCATGGATCAAATTGGCAGTTTCTGACAAGTGGCTACTTGAACCCATCTCACATGCCAGGCATTTGCAAAGGCTATTTATAGAGTGACTGTGACTGCAGTGGTGCTGAAGGTCTGTCAGCCTTTCCATTACAGGCTCCTATAACTTGGCAGTACAATACCTACTCCAGGCTACAGCCTGATGTGAAGGGTGGGATCCTGTTTTAAAACAAACAATACTACCTTTGGGTTCCTTTCCGTAAATGCATTAAAATGTGTTGGCATCTATTAGATTTCTGTGTTCCTGTCGCTGTGGAAAAAAAAAAAAAGTATAAATCTTCTTTATTTTTTACTTTTTTTTTTTTGGCCAAAGATCAAGCTGTATTTTCCTGTAGGGATAACAGAGATGTCTAGAGAATTGGAAATGGCAAGTGGCTGCCCCTGTGCATTATTAACACTGTTGCTGGCTGATGGCTGTATGTGACATGGGGATGTTGCATTCCTGGGGAGTGTATGTGACACTCTCCTCTAGCCATGCAGAGGACTGTCACATGCTCTTCATGAGACATAACTGCTCTGCTGTTGTGCTTGACATCCTCTGACACTATCACATGTTTAGGGGCACAGTTGTTCAAGCACATGGGGGTCTGCCCACACACGTCTGTGAACGGCACCTCCCATGTGGACACCTTTGTTACTGGGGTCAAGGTAAGGGATTGCCATTGCTCAACACCCCTTGAGGTCAGGGAGAGCCCAGGAGGAGGACGATGCAGCTCACCTAGTCACTTTGCGCTGAGGAACTCCACCCATGTGCTGCCCAAATTGTGGGTAACCCCAGCTGCGGTGTGAGTGCTGCACTCGCAGCTGGATGGAAACATTCTACACCCATGTGTTTAGCAGCCACCCTATGTGTGCGTCTGTACATCAGGCATGGCTAGAGCCACCTTCTTTACAAACAGCAGGTGGGCTGGCAGGGCAGAGGGTTCAAGACACCCAGGGCACTACTTCCCTCTGATGCTTCCGGCTGCATAAGGGCACCACAGGAGATGTTTTGACAGTGTGCCCTTCCTTGCTCACTGCCTCACTCTCACTGTCTGGCCCAAGAGGAATTGCAGTGCCTGGCAGCCCCAGCTCCTCACCCGCTCTCATACAGAGTCTGGACATGCATTGATTTTTCCGCTTTTCTCAGACTGCACTCATCCGTCATTTTATATTACTGGAGATACCATTAGCAATAAAATAAAGGATGAAAGGTACAGAACTCATTAAAGTGCTTACTTCATGTATATGAGAGAGTGAGTGAAACAATTAAAAGTGCATCAGCTTATAAACATGCTGATACAGTTATTAGCAGAGTGCATAACATTCAGAGCATGATACCAGGGGATAGAGATGAAATCTCCCCTTTCCTTTCTTGTTACCTTCCTGGGAAGCAGAGAGGGGCATCTGATAATTCATAACTGCGCTGAATGTGTGTAGCCATAGATATTGTACACGAGCAAGATGAAAAGAAGATTAAGTAATAAAATCAAGGGACATTACACAACAACCAGTGTGCAGCTGGCTTCTACGTGAATGAATTTCAGATCCACAATGCTAAAACTAGAGTGACAGGAAGGTTAAATGTAAGAGGAAAAGGTAGCAATACTGTCGTGGAAGTAGTTTATAGTAAACTGGGAAAAGCTTCAGCAAAGAAAAGAACAAGTTTGATTATTCCCATTCACAGAATAATTTAACCAAAATCCTTCTGAGAGCTTGATACCCTGCAAGGATGATATGAAGAAGAATAAAATGTGTATAAATATTAGATGATAAGCAGGCACTCATCCGCCTTCCCGAGCACTCTAGTGTCATCTGCAAGGAAAAACATCTGCTGTTTGTGCTTTGCAGCTTTTGGTTTTATTATCTGCCTGTTTCTCTCAGCAACCTCAGGTGAAATGCCCAGCATCTGGAGCCCCAGGTAATTTCACTGCCATCACCATGAGTGAGCACACCTTGGTGGTGGCGCCAGGTTTCTCCTTCGAAGATTTAGACCCGCTTACTTGGTTGTGTGTTTGGTGCCTTTGTGGGTTAGTGGTCTCCACTGCAGACGGCCTTCTGGCACTGCCAATTAATGTCCTGGATAGTGTCCCAGAAGGTTGGGACAGGTTAGTACCAAGACATTTTGGAGGCTGACGATGCTTGACAGCTTGCACAGAACAGAAGTTACCAAAGAGTTGCACTGCTATTTGGGACAGGAGTTTTTATGAATGGTCTTTTTGATGAGGTCAATGTTGAAAAAGCATGTACTTTCTTTATTTTTATGTTTCTCTTCCTTTTTTTACTCTGTGACACTGCGTAGAAAAGAGCTCCTACTGTGATAATGTACTGGATGATAATGTACTGAAGTGGCGTGGGTCAGTCATGTGTAACAGGAATGTGGAGGTGACACAGTTAGCCCAGTGGACAGCACCAGGTGGTGAGTGAGCCAGTCTGCAGCGGCTGATGCACCCTCACCTTTGCACACTTTCCCTGCCCTGGGGCATGCTCTTCTTGGTCACAGTCTACAGATTCCTTGGTCCTGTTGGTTGCTGTTGCCATGTGCTTGGGTCTAAAAGCTTAAAAGAGCCAGTGAGCCAGCCAAACTCAGTAAAGCATAACCCAGTGGCGTCTTCACCACTCATCCTCCTTCTTTGTAGAAAACAGTACATGTGAATACAGATTTTAACTCTGAAGAAAGATGGTTGCTAGAAGTTAGGGAGGGTGCCCACACCTTCATGAGTTTAATTGTAATAATGCAAACCTCTCTGAACTGATTTAAGATGCAGTTATTTAACTTGCTATATATGTAGAAGCTTGAGTTAAGTCCTATAAAGGATACCTGTGTACAAAAATCTACCTCAGGTTCAGTGAGATGTATTTTACACTAATAAAAACCTGCTTAATATCTCACCTATAAGCTAAACAAAAACAGCAGTATGTTTACATCAGGCTTAATAACTCCCGGTAGAGTAAAACCACGATGCCCTGATGCATGAGTTCAGTCAAGTTTGTGCTTGACAAGGATACAGATGGCAGAAGTTGAAAGTGAAATAAAAAAGAAAAAAAAATGCCTTCAAAGTTATTACTTTGGTAAAGAGGGGTCACTGTGGGGGAAAAAAAAATAAAGAAGAAAGGGAAATTATCTTCTCATTTTGACCTGGGTAGTGTTTTAATCTTGCTTTGAACCACAAGCGCTGCAATCCTTCAGCCTCTGATTCAGCACAAAGTTTAGAGCAGCAGTAGAAAAGACAAGATGGATCCTGCAAGCCTAAGCATGTTTTGAGAAGACACAAAATGTCAGGACATTTCCATGGCCCGGGGCAGATGTCAGGGTTGCATGAAGACTCGTCTCCCCCCGGTGAGCAGGAGGCAAGTGTGCGCAGGGAGGGTGAAGCACAGCTCTGGTACACACACACCTCGGTTCCTGTCGTGGGATCAGGAAGGAAATGCTGACTAACAGAAGGGCTCTCAACTGTTGGGTTTTTCTTTTGTCACCGATCCCCTTACATTAAATAACAGTGACTTTGCATGGACTGGCTCATTTCAGATATCCCAAGTATAGAAAAATAACTGAAAGTTCCCAAACCTCATTTTGATACAGATATTTGCCTACCTAAATATTTAACTGGATCACATCAGAACAGCTGCGTACTCCTTCTGGATGCCTTGATTCGTGTTCTCAGGGAAACCACCAAATGTGATTACGATTTCCCTTTCTTGTGTGAAGCAGCAGTGCCCAAACTTTTCATGTTGCTATGCCACGTTGCTTATCATAGTGTCAGGTAAATCTGTGATATGTGATGCCTCCAGTAGAGTAGAACCTTGGCAAGCTCCTGGAGGTGTTGAGCATGCTCTGTACATTCCAGTCAGATCACATGTCTCAGTGGAAGGGGCTTTGGGAGCCATCTGTGCTTGCCCAGAGCAGCTTGCACAGCTAGACCCTAACTAGCTGCTTCCCTGGGTGAGCAACTGAGCAATGGGGCGAGTCAGATAATTTTGGGTGGCAAGAACCTTCCTTGTCTCCCTGGGATGTTGGGACCCCTCTCTGCTCTCCCACCATGCAGTGATACCAGGTGGCTGTGCCAGGGCTGTGCATCCATGGGAAAGGGTGCGACTCCCATGGGGGAAGTCAGCAGCTCGCTGCTGCTGTTGCCACCAGATTTGGCCCACTTCTTTGGATTTCTGGGAAAGGGAGTGACTAGGCCATGGGATGCATGATGAGGCTGTGGTCAGTCATCTGAGCACTGCTCATAAATAGACTATGCAATGAACAACCCACAGGTCCTGTTTAAATTGTCAGATGCAGATTCTCTGAGGGGATTTCTGTGATGCCTAACTCCCTAGAGCTGAAAGACCTTGTTTAACTGAAAAGATTATTTGTTTACGTTATTTTCTTCTTCTACAGAACAAATAAGATAGTTGGCAATAGAAAACTGCCAAAGAGAAAACCTTGTGAGTGGGAAAAGACAGGATAAGAAACAATGAGAAGAAAAGCATGAGAATAAGCCAAAGCCACTCAGCTCTTTGCTTTGCCACAACTATTTCCTGACCTGTTTATTGCAGTAAGTGCCTGTTAATGGTCTGACTCTAGCTCTCAGATGTGTAAGCTCCTACCCCAATAGTTATGTTGTGGTAAAAACAAAGCACAACAACCACCCCAAACCCTCCACAACCAGTTTTTAGCACTGAAAGTGTTAGCAAGTAGCTAATGTAGTAATTAAATGTACCCAATGCTTTCTGACTTCACAAATGACAATCTGTGGTTTACCTGCCCACCCAAAATGCGTGGGAGGGCAAACCCAAGTCATAGAGCTCTAGCTGTGCCGACTGTCTCATCACTTTCCTTATCAAGATTTTCACAGTCACTGGGAAAGGGTTGCACCCATCAGCAGGAGACATTCCAGTGCAGGAGATGAGATGACTTTCCTACAATTCAAGTTGCACGGGATTCCTGCATAATCATACTTCATATCTCAACCCTTTTCTGTTGTGCACCCTTTCTCTCCTGTGAAATTTTGCATTGCTTCTTCATCTGAATATAAGGAAAACTCAAAGGAGAAAGCAGGAGTTTAAAGCAAAAGGAAAACCACTACAGCTCCACAGAGACCTAAGAGGCATGGCCGAGGTTGTTCTAAAGTGACCCTGAGTACTTGCACTTCCAGGAAACCTTTGACAAAGTTCCTGACAAAAAGTTAATAGAGCACAGAGGGGAGTTGTATTTGATGACTGAGAAGAGCAGGGCAGGAGTAGGCTGGCAATTCTCAGCATGGCTAAGTGCTAACAAGGAGAAGTTCCAAGTACCTTATCTAGAGCAAGTGTCTGAAATATGTCAGCCTGGAAAGGAGGGGAAACCACTGCAGCCACAAAGATGTACACAACCCATCATTGTTTCATGACTCAAGAGAGGGCTCTGAAAAGCAGCAAAGAGACCTGAAAAGATGGATTGAGATGGTAGGAGGGAAATCATGCTGTTGATAAAAGCAGTGTAACACTTTTGGAGGCTTGGGTCTGGTGGGGTCTGCTTGGCAGCTGTATGGAGAGGTGAATTTTCCTTCTCCATGCCTTTAGTTTTTAGGGGTCAGGTAGTTTAAATAACATTTCTGTCTTTGGAGCTGTAGGTGTGCACTTCGGCCAGTGTCCAGATACCTGTATTTTGAAACAGATGTATCACAAACATTTTCCTATCTTGCCCCTGGAATTCCTCAATCAGCTTGGTGCTACTGACAGGTACTATCTAGTTCCTCTTCTCCCCTGTCTTTCCTCCTTCTCTCGCTGCTGCTGCTGACCAGGACTTTCACTCTCTTTCTGACACCCATTGCATTGCTTGTCAGGCTGATTGTGTAGCTCATCCAGCTACTTTATCCATCAGAAAATGTCCTTTGCTTCTAAAGTCCATTTTCCTCTCATTTTGTGTACTGATTCAGCTCAGTGAGAAATACAAGAAACACCAGTGCTGCAGGATGGGAATCAGCACAACTGCATGGCTGGGGTGTATTGCTGCTGGGAGGATGAAGCAAGCTATCACCTCCTGGCAGCAGTGACCCTGGATATGGCACCCCACTAGAGCACAACCATCTCTGTGTCTCATCATCATCGGGAGAGGGCTGGGCTGGGTCTTCAGGTAACCAAATGTTGTACAGCTCTAGACCAAACTGGGATTTTCCAAAAGAACCAGAAGGATTTCTGAGTATCTTTGTAAACAGCTATTAGAAAACAAGCAAGACGCTCCAGACAATTAAAAAAGGAGTGAAAGGATACCATTTACATCTACAAAAGCATTATAACGTAAGCTGTCGTGCAAGGTACTATCACTTTAATGGTAGGCCAGTCTTTCTAGAGAGGGTACAGAAACTTGGTGATAAAACAACTGAAGTGATGGGAGACTTCTTGATGGAAAGTTGACAAAAAGGCTGGGCTGGCTCACTTAGACAGGAGGTGAATAAAAGCAGACTGAGAGGACTATCCTATGGCACACAAACTATGCACATAATACTGCCTGAGTTAAAAATGAAGTGAAACTGAAAGGTAACCATTTCCAGTAAATGGTAAATGCTTTTTCAACAATCTGTCAAGTTCACTACCACAAGATATGAAGAAAGTAAAGGCACTATTAGGCATTTAGACATTTACATCAGTAAAAGAATATGTATTGTTATTCCGTGTAGGATAACTGGAAAATCTAAGGAGGTAAATACATTGCAGATGATAAGCCACTTTCTTTTCCTGGTGCAGGTAAATTGGAAACTGTTTTGGAGAACACACTGCTCCATGACTACTTAATAAGATCCTGGCACCTTTCTCAGGAACAATTCTAGATTGGCCAGTTGCAGGCAGGACATGAAATGCTTTAACCTTCTATGGAAATCCTCCTATTCCTAGCACAATAAAGAAATCCCATGTGAACACAAGTGTAGAGGATGTTGGGAGTTCATTTTCCTGACACAAAGAACCATGAATGTTTGAAGGAATGGGTAATGGTGTGACCCCATATGCCCATCTCTGTCTCCAAAAATGGCGATTATGAGGTGCAGTGAACAGCCATATAAAGGCATTCATGGCAGAATGCAAGGCCCATCCCCCCTTTTCTCAGCTTTAACCCAAGAAATATTCAGCAAATTGCGTAACCCAGAACTGTAACAGATTCTCTCAACAAATGGCACTGCAGGCCTGTGTGGTGTGAGGGTCTTCTGGTGTGTATTGCCATAGAGGCTAAGAGAACAGCAACCACCCGTGAACAGCGTGAGCCAGGAAACGGAAATTAAGAAGCCTGTTTCATGTCAGAGTAACAGCTCTTAATGGCTTTTTGATCTTCCATTCTGTATGAATTTATAGTAAAGAACTGACTTGTTCTGGATCCATAAATAATTGTAAACAAATGTTGGACCAGATAATCTTGTTCCTCCACACAGAGGAGGATTTTGCAAACCTTTCAGAAGCATCATGTCTTGTTGAATTTGGGTACAGAAATTAAAGTTGCCTTGAGGCAGCTTTAACTTGTGTGACCGACACTTACAAAGCAAATCACAGTAGGTTTTACTGACCTTGGCAAAATCAGAGGTCATATTTTCACAGATATTAGCCTTTTTAGACATATTCCCCTGACGTATTCACTGCAAAAAGGTTTCTTTCTGTACTGCTACAGAATGTAATGCTTGTCCTCACCTTCATTCCTCTCTCTTCAAAGTATTACTGAGGCTATTGAGAAGGAAATTAAGTTCCTTTTAGAACATTTCAGTACAATTATTCAGGGCAGGATTCTCTGCCATGCTCTTGGGTATTTTTATATTTATGAGTTCTCTTTAAGGCTTTAATGGGGCAGCAGCCACAGTAAGGAGAACCAAATAGGGCTCTTAAAGAGAGACTTGGTACATTAGGGCAGATTCTCATTAGCTTTATAATTTTTAATCCTCTAAGCAGTGGCAGTGATTACAAAGTGACTTGTATTGGAGTGAGGTACAACATAGGTTGAACCCAGTTTTCAGAGTCTGACCTTTCCTTGTTCCACTAGAAAAGCTAAGACCAAAGGGCAGCTATTTCCTGATGAAGAACCACTGATGGATGAGTGAGGCTATCGGACCAGAGTATCTTCATTTTCTCTATAAAGGAAGCATCGCTGCTGACATTTCAGGTAAAATAAGGAAGGAAAACATGGAAAAAGAGTAATGTCCAGAGTGTTTTGCAAAAGCCTAATGCCAAGTGTTCCGCTTCCCTTCACGTGTTTGTTGAGTTGCCCCTTTTAGTTCAAAGTAAAAGAGCACACAGTGCCAAGGCAGGATGGAGTAGCATCAGAACTGTGTGTGGGCTCTTATAAATTTATAGTAAATCTGATGCAGTTGGTGGAGTTTAGCTTTCAGTGAAAAACATTGTTACCTCACATTCAGCACAGCCTGAGAGGCAGAAATGATGCAGTAGGAGAGGACTTTGACCACTCAGACTGAAGTTGCAACTAGCTTAGTACCCTGTCTCTAACAGTGACTGACTAGTAGATGGGAAAATCATTTTGGGGTGACAGTGATACAGCTATATTCCCATCTTCTGACAATGTCTAACCTAGAATATTTGTGAGCCAGAGGTGCCATCTAGCATAATACCTATGGATGTTGTACATAATAGCTCCAGATGATCTTTACTAATGACTTTGTTCAATTGCTTTTTTGGAAGCCGTGAAAACTTTTGGGATTTACTTAATTCCTCACTATAACCTTTGTGTTGTGAAAAAGTGGCACCTGGAAGGTTCAAAATTTGATGCTTTATACTTCCCATTGTATAGAATGAGTGAATAAACATTCCCTATCCAACTCCTCTATGACACTCAAAGTGTCCTAGATGCCTGTCATCTCCCTGACTTGTAGGTTGTTTACTTGCTGCTTGAATTTTTTTTTTTTTTATTCAGAACTTTAAACACTTGTGGTGTGTGTCTGTCCTTTTTGTAATTGTATCTTTTTATTTTTTTCTAAGATGATAGAAGGACTGAACTCCACAGAGGATTCAAGATAGTGGGAATAACAAGGACTTTTGATAACTGATCCTTTTCTAACAGTTCCTGAGATGCCATTTGCTCCTTTGGTGCTGCTAAACCCTGAGCTAACATGTTCATAGAAAAGGATGTTGTAATGCCAGGATTACTTTTCTGAGGGGTAACAGGTAGCTCAAAACCCACCACTATATCTCTGAAGTTATGGTTGTTTTTCCTTGTATGCATAGGTGTTCTGTTCACAGACACCAAATTTTGTCTGATGTCTTATTGCCCTGTTGCTTTGTATCATAGCACTGAACTGTGATTCTGCTAAGTCATCACTCATTTTTACAACTTCATTGGCTTAGTATCATCAATAAACTTCCTCGGCTTACTCTCTGTTGCCTTTTCTAGGGGGTTAATGAATATGCTTAATGACACAGAAGCAGGGCAGAGCTCCTTAAGGTTTATTCCTCTTCTTTGTTTCCTTTAATCCATAAGAGAACTTCTCCCTTGGTTTAGCATCATTAAGAGTCCTTGGTAAGGGATATTGAGAAACCTTGTTGAAAGTCCACTCCTACTTCATCAACCAAATGAGCTACCTCTACATACTGGTTATCTCCTTTAGAAAAACTCTGGTAAACTTGTGAGGTGTGGCTTCCCTCAACAACAGCCATTATGACTCTTTTCCATTATATGATAACTTTGCATGTGTCTACTAGTAATAGGCTTTTTAAAAATTTTCTATTGATTTGTCCAGTACCGCTGGCAGTGTTACTGATGGGGGGGGGCAGCTCCCTTTTTTTACTTCATGAAGCCATATGTCAATCAGCGATGTCCAGAACATCAGGAAGAAAAGCCTGGAAGATAGAGTCTTTCTGAAATGTCCAAGGGATGCAAAGATTGCTACACAGACATTTTCAGGCCTCCTTCCTGGATCTGCCATCTGCTAGCAGATATGTGAACATCAGTTGCTATGGTAGCACACAAAATACTGTGTCCAAGCCCTGGAAACACGGAGTACAGGTCTAGAGCTGGGCTGTGGACCAAGAATCTCTGCAAATTCTGGAGAATTAGAGTTTTATCCCCTTCTTGGCCTATGCAAAAAGATATTTTTACTATTGTAGGATGACATGGGTTCAGTGGCAGATATTGTCTTCCTCGTTAGGAATGACAATATGTAGAGCTTCTTGTAAAACAAGCCTTACTTTTGTTTTGCAAATCTCCCAGTGGAGAGGCCTATATGAAGCAGCAATGGGCTGCAGTGAGACGTTTTGGTGACTGTTTCCCAGTAAACTTATGCAACATCCATTGTGCTTGTGCAGCCTGTTGCAAAAAATGGATGCCATCCCCAGAATGTCGGCTGAATATTGATTTAGCAAATGGGGAGAAAAAAGGAATGAAATAAAAGGCCATTGTAGCTGGTACTGCATATAAAGAGCTGGGAGGTTAATTTATGTTATTTATGGAAATCTGGAATACTGGGAATGCTCTAATGCTTATCCCAGCTAGACTATTAGTGCTGTTCAAGTTCTTATATGCATGCATCACCATGTTATCTCAATGTTGCTAAGCCCTCTTTAAAAGCAGTCAAACAAGGCTCTAAACAGACTAGAAAGGGGACTGTGGAAAAAAGTATAATTTTCTGTAACTATTTATAAACCTAAAAGTATGCATGTAATATAAGTGCACAGAAGAAATGCTTTTATTTATCAAACAGTAACAGAAAGCTGCAATAAAAGAAGAAAAAAGGATCTCCCTCCCTGAAAAGAACAACAGTTCAGGGTGATTTTTAAAAAACCCCACATGTATATTTCTTTCTTTTTTTCTTTTTTCTGCTGCAGGAAGGGTGCACTAACAGAATTTTTCTGAACCAAAGAAAACACTTCAGATCAATTTATGTTCAACCAATTTACCTTGTACAAAACATGTGCTCCTCAATCATTTGACTATGCAAATAACATAAATTAAGAAAAAAAAAAAAAAAAAAAGCAAGTATGTATCTCATGTCTTAAGGGGATGGTAACCACAGCACTCCTACGAGGGGAGCCGTGATTTACTTTCAAGCCTTCTCTTTTAACGGCTTTTGGAAAAGGTGTGACAAGGAGATCCAGTGGTGAAATCACTGTGCCACATCAGCTATAAATACTCCCTGGTCAAAAGAGTGGATGAGAATGTGCCAGAGGTGGGGAGAGAGGGGAACCTGCAATGCATATAAACAAATGCCCCAGAGACAACTGGGATGTATAAAAGCCATTGTTGGAGATTTCCTACACCTTCAGGGGCTCATTCTTCTGCTGAGATGCACAAACATAGATGCTTTTCTGACAGGGTATCTCAGAGTGTAGAAGCAAAAGCCACCACTAAATATAGATGGCTGTCACATGCTGCCTTTAGTCACATTTCAATTCATTGTAAACTGCAACATGCCTCGTGCTATGGTTCTTTTAACCTTGGTGACATGTTTGAGGCATTTCTTGTCTGCATATGTCCCTTTATCCCTCCTCCAATATAGAAGTGCAAATGTATATGTGCAGTCAATAAATAGGCAGTTTTGATGCTCCTGTTAAGCTTTAAAATGTAGAGGCATGTCTGAAACAACATGGAAAGTGCTGGTGAAAGGGGGAGTGAGTGGATGAGTCACTTTTAAAGCAAAGCAGGCAAACTGAGAAAAAAAAAAAAAGAAGAAAAGATCTGTGTCTTGACTCAGTGCCCAAACTCTTAAGCTGATGCTTCACTGCAGACTCTGAAGTTCAGCTTATTTTTCCTTCTCATTTGTTCTCTTATTTTTATGTCTTACATAATGGAGCTTTGATTCATAGAAATCTATTTATATAGTCTAGGATTTGTGCCAAACTCTGAAGTCCTAACTCTGTCTTTCCTCAGGCAAAATGGCCATTGTGGTTAATGATATGAATGAGGTTTGCTAGGACTGTGTGTTCAGGGCTGGATTCCTGGGGGGGCTACGCTTTATCACCCTGTGATTTCTTATATTTTTGCTAGAGTAGTGATTTTAATATCAGGACCTCTAGGTTGTATTGCAGCTGGAGGAAAAATTGCCTCAGATGTACAAAATATACCAACTTTTACTGATGAGGCAAATATGAGCCTGTGCTCCCTTCACATGCCCCAAAGCCACCAGTCATCACTTTGGATCCCAATTTTTAGTCTTATTCCACTCCCTCCCAACCTGCAGTCCTACAGCAGGACAAATGTGGAAGCCACCTGCAAGCTGCTTGATGGGAAGGCCCTGACATGAGGATGGGACTCCCACTCCCCTTGTCCACGGCTCCAGCATGGGATGTTTGCAGTGGAGGAGGAATGGCTGGACCATGAGGCACTGGAAGCACCCCAGCTGCAATATGTCTTTTTGAGGGCTGCGGCTGGTGTAATTGAGAGCAGGTTCACAACTGAATGGGATCTTGGGAGAGGGAGTAGGAGATGGCTTCTCCTGGGGCTGCTTTGCTTGGGGTGGCTGGGTGTGAGAGGAGCACGACATACACTGGGTCCATCTGAGGAGCTGGCAAAGACAGCTGACCTTTTATCTGACAAGCTGGCAGCAAGGAGATGGCTGCCAGAGAGAGAGCTCCCCGCTGACATCAGAGTTATTCTTGGGGCTAGATGGAAAACAGTGAGAGATAATGCTCTTTGCTGTAATGATGAGGCTGATTTCAAATACTTTGCATGAAAATAGCAACCTAAACCAAATGAAGTAGGTCACAGGAGCAAAACTGAGGGAGGCTGCTTCTCTGTGGCACAGTGACCAGGGGCTGGAGTTTCTGCTCTCTAATAAAGTGTGAATTTTAAAGAAGCTCCTCCAGGGTCCACACCTGCCCCAGAATATTCTTAGCAGTCTGCTAATACCTTAGCTTACCATCCAGCAATTTCTTACAGTGCAAATGCTCTTATAATCCCTTTTTAAAAAATTTATTTTTATGGCTGTTTATGAGAATGCAGCATCTTTGATACAGCTACCTGTTGATTATATTGGATGACACCATGTTCAAATTTTCAGCCATGATTCAGGGGAACCAGGAAGAGTGCTTTCAGTTTATTCTAGAATACATATACACACACATATTTATATATAGCTCTCTATATGTGTAAATTTTTGTCTTTTGACTAATTTGTCACAGTTTAGAATACAAAAACCTCCAGTTTTTAGTACTACCAGAATAAGGAAACAGCCAAACAAGCACTCCTTAGCCCTTCACTCTCACAGCTATTATTCTTCAAATGTTGAAAATAAATGTCATTTGTAAATCCCACTCACTGCTAACATTAGTACTATGCATATGTACTTCCTTTGACAAATAACTCTACCAGTGAGATCTGTAAGGCAGCAAACTTTAAAGAGTTTTCTTTTAAGCACGGATAATTAGTAATTGGGGGCATCTGTCTCTGCTGAACACCCACACTCACTCTTCTTTAAGGTGTTCCAGGTTGGTGACTTACAGTCAAAGAGCCTTGAAATGTTTGACATCCTTTCTCCTAATTATGAGCTCCCATTATCAACTTTTTGATGGAGTGGTTTTTCTTTTTCTTTCATTTTGCAGTACAAACTCTGCTCGTGGGACTCGGGCTCTTCTTTTCGCTTACAGCCCGGCAAACCAAGCTAACTCACAGCATGCAGGACAACCCCGAAAGACTTGAACGCATTGGCTCAGCTGTTTCTTGGACACCCACCAGCTCTCTGGGAGCATCACACAGTGGAGAGCTCTTGTATGATGCTGTCCCATGCCAGTAAATCTGAGGATGTCTCTTATGTGGGAGAAATCATCCCTTTTTCACAAGAAAGATGCTGTTCCTCAGGACCCTTTTTCATTCATGTTGTGTCTGGTTATATTGCCACAGGAGGCACCATGAAGGGTACAGCCCATGGAAATAAATCTTCTAGCCCAGTGGGCAGAGCTACTCTTTCCCTCAGCCCAGGGAGACCACATTTTCTCCCTCTGCTTCTCTCCCAGGCTTTACCATAATGAGAAGGAGAGTGATAACATTAAAGGTACCTCAATCCAGTGTCACTTGGCTCCTGCTGCACTGGAGTGAAAGGGCTCCAGAAGACACTGGCATTTATGACTACCTCTGTCCTTTGTCCTTCCTTTTCTCTTTCATATAATTATCCTGAAACTTGAAGGTGGTGATGAAAGGATGGAACTTCTGTTAACCCGGAAAGTTTAAAAACATCTTTGTTTAAATTATGCAACTTTATGAAGTTATTTTTCAAAATACAATGATGGCAATGATAAACCACACAATTTAGGAAATAAATATGCTTCCAGGCTGAGATTTTAATGTCAACCATAGCACCCTTGCATATACTAACGTTGGTTGCCAAGCTATAAACTTTAAAACCGGAAGTTAATAACAGACATTGTCACTAGTAGACATTTGATGGTAACAACACTAGCAGGTGATACAGCAATAATAATAATGGCCCTTTGCAAATAAAGGATGGGTAATGTCTCTCCATGATAGCCCTGCACCACGCTGAGTGCACAGCGCAATCATGACATCTGCACTATCCAGTGGTTTTATGAGAAGCAGATTGCAATTCACTGCCAGTATTACATTTTGATTACTGTATGGATGTTGCAAGGGATTCAGGTACATCTAACCTGAGGTAACCCACGAGAAAATTAGGTTTCCTTAAGTTTACTTGACTCCCTCTCACTGTAATAATTTTTCTTCTTAGGGAGCATCAACCTATGTGAACAATGAGGAGTGCATGTAGCAGCTCAGTGTATGGACCATTTTGGCAGCCAGGCAGTTCTTTTGCCCTGTCCTGGCCAATGAGCTCCCTGTAGCCCTGACAGCCTTTGCCACGGGGCACATGGAGGAACTGTGGTGGTCTGAAAGGGACACCCATCCCACAAGGACCTGTGTGTCCTGGGTTGATTCTTTCTTGGCTCTTTCAAAAACTCCTGTTGTGATGTATCACTGGAACAATCCAAAATTACTTCATCTAATCATGGATGGATGGATGGACGGGTGGATGGATGGAAGAAGTCTCCAGCAACATGAATTTTACAGAGTTACGTCAGGAGGAGACAACTGTAATGGGCTCACCCATGTTGCTGTGTCCTGTGAGAGCACACTTGGCAGGATAGTCCACAGAATCTGTCTGCCCCAAATGACCCAAATCCATTTTCAACACAGATTCACAAGGTGTATATAATATATTTTTTTGTAAAAGGAAAATATTTTTCTTCCTTTCAGCCCTAGCACATCACTGCTTATGTAAAATTGCTCCCTGACCTGTAATTTGCCAATCTTTTAAATACAAAACATACTCATCAGAATGGCAAAGCAATGCTTGCAAAACTCGTGCTGCACAAAGAAGGTGGTGAGTTTTAGTAGTGACAGAGGCCTGCAAAAAGCCCTGCTTTTTTCAGACTTGACAGGACCTGAAAGCAACACCAAACATCTGCAGTGGCTGCCTCCTTCACCCCAAAACCTGACAGGAGTTCCAGGCAATTTTCCCTTTGCTGTTAGCAAATCTGGTTGGTTCTATGGGTTGCTGCAACTGGATGCTTATATGAGCACTCGTGTGAGCACAAGCTCATGAAAAAAAGTATGCCTGAACTGGAGATATTTTTGTGAAGCTGTGAATTAAGTTTTCTTTCTTGATATGCTTTCCTCTTTATCCACCACTGCTGTTGCATTTTTGTTTTACCCAGCAGTAATTGCTGCAAGCTCATCTTTGGTCATAGTAAATTATTATCCTAGCAAGGAGGAGTCTGTTGGTGTTTCTGTGAGGAGAGAAAGTGTTAAGTAGCTTTTGGGGTAGGTAGAGAAATCCCTGATGGGTATTTAGCCTACATTTGTTTTCAATTTACGGGAGTGTTGAGGGTTTAAGTCTGCTGTTAAAGATGAAAATGAAGTAACTCAAGTAATTTGATAGGATTTAGCTGAATGACTGTAAAGGCTATAGTACCAACATTTTTAGTGTCTTTCTGGGGAGGCTACAAAGTCTTGAAACAGGGAGGAGGTTACTGAACACATTAAATTTCCCTGGATCTGGCAGTCTTACCTTTCCCCAGTTAGCAGCTTGTTTTAACTGTAAAAGAAGATGCACTCTGTCTTAAGCTCAGTATTTGACTGACAAATTCACCACCACGTGGGCAATATTAGTCCTTGGCAGCCCTAGGCAGGTTGATGAGAGAAGCAAATTCTGCAAAACAGGGAAACAAAGGCAAGTGGAAAGCCACACAATGCATTTTTTGTCAGCACATATGTGAAGTTCATTGTCAGAAGCCATCCTTTCCTCCAACCCCAGGAGAAGGCTTCGATTGTGGCAATTCCTAACAATGGTTTTGAAGTAACAGGGGCTTTGATCCATCTAGGCAGAAGTACTGGATGTTCAAAGGGTCAAAGAGGAAGGCCCTCTAAAGCCCAAGAAACTAGAACAAGGAAGGATAAACACACAGTTCCTCTATAAAGCCAGTTACTGAGCAGCTATGCTTCCCCTGTAACTCCCAGCACTTTAAACTCTGCTGCCAGATCTCCTGTATCTTAAATTCAATATTCAGTGCTGCATCTCATAAGAAGGAACTGGTTAAAGGCGGGGCAATCTTTTAAAAATCTGATAAAGGATTTTGCATAGAAATCGTCTGCTTAGGGACATTTTTTCATGCTATGGTCCTGTCTGTGCTTTTCCTATGAGTGTGTAGTGCAGAACATCTGTGGGGCCATGTGTACATAGTTACATAAATAGCTGACAGTGGACAAAGCAATTGCTTTGGTGAATCAGGTAATTGCTGGGCAAGTTACCCAAAAGAAAAGCTGACTCCTCTTTCCTGAGAAAGGCATAATACTCCTTCTGGCATAAGGATTTTCGGATATTAGTGAAAGCACTTTGGTTTTTGTTTTTGTTTGTTTGTTTGACAAACAAATGACCTAAGAAATGCTTGTTTTCTCTTTAAATAAACATGCCAGGTTTATGCATTGCAGATTTCTTGTTCATAATCCATCTACATAAAACATTTCCTGGTTGTCTGCATAGCTTCTTAGTATTCAGCGTCTTAACATTTTTTATTGCAGCAGGAGCTTTGCTGCAATGGTCATTTCCTTAGCCCGTTGCTTGGAGTTCTCCATCATCAGTTTTATTTTGCTGTCTCCTTTCTCTCTGTGGTGATCATGTCCCTGTGCTGGCTTCCATCTCTTTGTGATATCAGGCAGAAATAATTTCTCTTCACTTGCAAGCTGTATTAGAGCCTATCCCCACCCTGCCCATAAACCTTCATTCACTGTCAGGAGGCTGACTTCCACCTTCATCAACCACAAGCAAGCATCTCTGCTATTTTCTCCTCAGGCTTGGGAGGAACTCCTCATTAAAAAATGTACAGCGTTCTCTCCCTTTCTTCCAGTCCCTGTTTTCAGAAAGACTCTTCTTTGAACACTGCAGGCCAAAATCTTGTCAGTAGTTTGTTGGACCTGCAGGATGGCTAAAATTCTCTTGTGTCTCTGGGCGCGGTTTTTCATGTTTGTATTGTAAGCAAGGACTGTGTTCTTGTGTGCTGAATACTACAGTGGGGATCCGAAATCTGTGACAACCACGAGTGACTCATTGTATGGGAGCGTGCTTGGGCAGAAGGAAAGGAAGGGAGGGGAAGGTACACAGAGATTTTAAGAAGCTCCTTTCTGTCCCTTTAAACACTCCCTTTGATACACCTCAGCACCATCCCTCCGGGGAAGTGCTGTGTAAACCTTACAGAACTTTACTTCAATCTCCAGCTCCGGCCTGGCTTTCTCCAGGAATGCAGGGAACTACACAGGATGCTTTCAGATATTGCATTACAGTCTGAAACCAAAGCAGTGCTTTTGAGTGGAAAACCCAAGTCAGCCTCAAAGAATTGGGAATTTGGTTGGTAGCCAACTCCTTCTGTGTAGCTCTGCTTTTCACATATCCCTGCCCTCCCTTTTCCTCTAGGCTTAGTTCTGAGGAGAGATAGGTTCTTGCTTTCTCCAGGATTTTTACTATTCTGAACAGTGCAGCATTTTACTGTCAGGTGCATCCTCCCTCTGTGACTATCCCTAAGAGGAGAAGCAGCACATGCATGGGAGAAAAGAGTGTTGTGAAGGACAGTTTATAAATGACTTCAGTGAGGCAGAGTGATGTGTCATCCTGGCAGAAAGCCCATTAAAGAGGAAGCACTGCTCTTGAATGCATTCAGCTGGGGTTTCTGAGAACTCCTTTATACCCACTCATTATCCATTTCACATTCTGGAAGTGGATGGTTATGTTTGCCTATGTGACGCAGATTTTAATAGTTTTCCGCAGTACTACACCATTTAGCTCTCAGCTAATACAAAACCAAGCTAGTAATTAACATTAAATGCTGAGAAATGGATCTGATGTGATGAACACTCAGCACATAATGAGAATGCTGTGATTTCTTACTTGGAAGCCATCGTGGTCTTACAACATAACCAGTTGTTACAGATGCCCAAACAGAGCTGGGATTAACAACAGGATCTGGTTACACTTGCAAATCTAATTGTTGCTAGTCTGGTAGAAGTTGCACTCTCAGGCTCCTCTTCGATGGATAACAGCTCTGGCATCTATTGTCATTTCATAATGGTGTAATGCTATTTATGCCACAGAAATCCCAGCTGAGCCATGAATTACACGCAGATCAGGCACACCATGGAAAATGCAGCTGTGTCAGAGGACAAGGTTTGAAAGCAACTGCTCTGCAAGGCCAACTATGGAGTGGGGCAATATAAGTCAACTATAATAATTATTAATAAATTATTTTTTAGGAAGTCCATTAAAGGGCCAGCAGAACTGTAACCTAAGTGTGCTGTACACTGCAAAAGCAGTAGCTGGTTCCTGCTGAGCAAACAGACAGACAAAGTTAAGCCTTAGCAAGGGGTAGGCTGGAGACCTTGTGGCCTTGATGCCATTAAGAAGAGGGATGCCAGGAGGAAGTGAATATGCTGCAGTCCTTCTGATACTGACAGAAAACCGATGGTGGTGGTGATTGTGAGGGCTCCTGTGGGACTATAGTCTCCTGGGTTAAATGATATGAGCATCAAGTGTCCTGGGATGAGCCCTGAATGTGAGAGCATGTTCCCAGCATCCTGGTTTGGTTTTGGTTTTTTTTTTTTTTTCAGAATGAGCTGAACCCCCCCAGACCATGGGGTGCCCCATTACCATGTGTCTCTCCAGCCTGGATGCTTGGTGCTTGTGGCAGGGGAGGACAGAGGCACAAAACAATGTTTAAATAAAAGGGAGTGTAGGGTGGCCCTACTTGCCAAAATATCTTCATCTAGCTCTGGTCTCAGGCAGAAATAGGATGTAATGTTCAAGCACAGCAAATAATGTGGTGGCAGCAAAGATGAGACTAATTAATTGCATGCTTCTTGTGTGATTGTGTTTTGGTTTGGGGTATGGGGGTGTGTGTTCTTTTGTAGGGTTGTATCTCCAGTTGGAAAGGTACAGTCCAAGTGGAAATAAAAATGAGTGGAAGGAGGGCATAAGGAATGAGAACAGGGGAGAAACGAGTGAGACGAAAAGCAGAGAGTGAACCTAAGGTGAGGAAATTACAAGCAATTTGCATAGATTTCGAACAAAGAGCTGATCAGCCCAGGCCAGAGAAAAGCCAGCCTGTTGTGGAAAATTTTGACTGCACCATATCAGATTTTAGCCTCACCCTGACCAAAACATTCCACATCCATATCAGGAAGATAAAAATGAAAGTTCCTATAAAAGTTCACACACAGTAGCAGGCAGCCCGGAACATACAGTGATGTGAATCCTAAGAGTGTAAAAATAGAACTCTGACAGGTATTCACTTGGTTTACCTTGGAAAAGTTAAGTGTTGCATTGATTCTACTAAAATTGGAACTTGTTTCAAACCCGAAGGCTGGATCACAAAACTTGCCTCCCTGGTGAGTGCACAGCAACTCCTTGCAAATGGTCATTAACTTTCAGCTTATCATGAAATACCTTATCTTCCCTTTTACTGATAAAAGCACATTTTTTAAACTGCCATAAACTGAGCTGAATGGAAACTTTTCTACCAGATACAGGATATTGAACATAGGACATACTACCTCATGGTCATCTCTCTAGGGTTTATGCTTTTGCTTTGTGTATTTTTAAGATTTTGTGTATTTTTAAGATTTTGGGTTGCTTAGAATAGCCTGCAGTTGGAACAGCAGACATTTATAATACATCCACAGTTCCCTCCTTGACTAAATGAATCCCAAAAGACACAGAAACAGGTTCTCAAGGGGGAATTCTTTATGTACCCTTTCAGTCATTCCTTCTTTCTCTGTGCTTTTACTTTTCAGTTTTTAGTGTAAAAATGTCACAGTCATGACCTGTCTTGTTTGTATGCTGGTAATATAATTTCCCAGCTTTGTTAAGTTCCCCTTGAGCTATTGGATGCAAAATGCACAAAGGAAAAATAAAGATATTTGAGACTAGAGAGGTAGGGTCAGCTTTGGGCCTGCAGTATGAATGAGGAAAGGATAATCTCTGGCAACGTGTCTTCATGCACATTCTCCAATGGCATATATTAATTTTTAATCTATTAATTTTCTAAATTATTCATGCCAGAGAAATAGAATAAAGAGAGGAAAAGCAATGACATTGAGTGCCTAAAACCAGTGTTCTTGTTGAGCTGATGGTCTCTTTCCTCTCTTGGTATGCTCTAATACTCCTTCTCACCACCCTAGTACTCTTGTGGTCGTAGCTGTGAATGAGCATATGTTAACTGGCAGCAGTGGAGGTGCCCATACCTGATGCTCTTGAGGCTGAGCTTTGCAGACATCCCAGTGCTGGTGTCAATGCCAGCTACAGGAACCTCTGTCTCACCTTCAGCCACTCCCTTCCCCCCTGCAGGACTCCTTCCCTTCAGCTGTGATGACAGAGCTGCCTGAGGCTCCATGCTATAAATTAGACTAGGCATCTCTTCTGTTTGAAAGAAAGAAGCAAATGTGTATTTTGGGGTTCCTAGGTCTTGAAACAGACACAGATCACAAACAGTTGTGTTGATACAGCTGAGGAGAGAGTGTAATGTGGTGTGAGAGTGGGAGATGGGGCTAGTGTTGCCTTGCTATTGCTGGTGAAGCGTCTGCATCGCTACACCATAGCCCAATTCCTGCATGATAGGTGCAAAGCACCTAAACTCAGAAGGAAATACTTTTCAAGATGTGAAGCTTTCCTGAGTATTTCTTGGTAGCTGGCTCACGGCTCAGATGCCTGCACAGAATAAATGGTTGTGGTAACAGTGAGCTGACTTGTTACTTGTACATGTGCAAAGAGTGGACTGAGGATTTTGAGGTTTTGCTCAGAAAAATGGACAAAATTAATTTAAAAGTACTCCCAGAATGGGAGTGCATGGCCAGAGCTGTGATTTGGTGAATCAGATCAAGTTTTTCTTTGACAACACCTTGTTTTAATAGTGTCAGTAGTGCACATGCATGCAGATAACACTGTGCAGACCTGGCCCCTGGCTTCTTCAGCCTCTGCTCTATCTGTCAAGTGAGAGTTGCTGTTACCTCAAGATGCTGTACAGATCAAAACCAGCTAGTTAAATATGCCTACAGATTTTTCAGCCCTGCAACTGAATCTCTCTGTGTATTTGGGCGACACACAGCACAACTGACGCTGATCTTCACTGTGCCTTTTTTTTCATTACCGTCAAACACACAATGAAAGAGCTGTGAGCAGCATCCTCTGAGGTATTGCTGTCTGCGTTGCTGTCTCCCTGCTTTCTTCAGGTCGGTAAGACTGTAAGAGCAATCCTCTGCAGGAGCTTTTGTTTTAAATTAAAGATGCTACAAGACTATTATGTCATGAGGCATCATGAAGAATACCCTTTCAGGAGATCAGATTGACATTTCCATCCTGTAAGTGCTCAGTGCAATGACTATACATATTGCTAATGTTGGTGTAGGCACCGTGTAAGGTCCTTGAGAACAGGTAGGGAGGCACCACTTTGTTCTCTCACCTGCACTCACCTTCTCTCACCTATTCAGAATGTTATTGGTGCACTGATAAATTCTGCCACAGAGTTTTGTTATGCTTGGAAGGAAAATAGTATGATGTGTTACAAAGGCTGGTAGGTGATAAGACAAGAAAAAGTTTGCTTTGCTTTGTTTTAAATAGGGGTTCTTTTGTGTGTAGGTATCTGTGTAAGGGGATGCAGCAGTGATGAAGATGAACAGATTAGGAGATTGATAGTTGCATTTAGAGACCTGAATTCCAGGACTCTGCCCTACGCTTGTTTCCTGAGCCATCTTCAGCATGGTCTCCAGGTAAAACACTATCTAGCAAACAGTACACCGATGGAAAATCCAAGGTAAGTTTTCTTCATTGCCCAGGTGTCCAGCTGTTAAAGCAGCATGCATTTCAGCTAGCATCTCTTAGGGGTGAAACCTATAAGAAACCTGGCCTTATATTGCCCTCCACAACATCACTCATGGAAAAATGGATAGTGCTCTACAGTACCCTCTCTGAAGGTAATGCTGAGTCCTCTTGAGTGCAGCCATGAATCTGTGAGAAAACCATATGGTGAGGTCCTCATGCACCTTCTTGCAGTTTTCCTCCACAGAAGCACTGAGGCACAGACAGAAGATGTATCCTGGTGTATGGCCTGGCTAGAGTCCTGTGTCCTCTTTTCCATACTGAAAGAGTGTGTATAAGACTGCTGTCATGCAATCATGAGGACTCTTGGAGGCAAGAACTTGACTGCCAGATCTTAGCTCTGCACCACCTGGTGCAGGACCATGACTGCATTTCCACAGTTGTTCCCCACCACCTCATCAAGGCATCAGAAAGGAGTTATACAGGCTGGTCTCACCACTGTGAGCCTGAGGGTTCTGTCTAGGTAGCTCTGTCTGTGGGACAATGGCCTGAGAGCCGGGCAAATGAGCTGGCAATGGTTTTCCAGTTTGGTAAAGGACAACATGAAAAACATGAGCAGGACCCATGGGAAGACCAAGCTATTTTCTAGGTTTTCCACCTCTTTTATTTTCTTTTGGTAGGGTAAACTCTTCTGTCTCTGTTCTTTTATAGTTGATGGTAACAAATCCACTTTACCAAGAAGATGGATGGGTAGCTCATAATCCAGATTTGAGACCTGACTGAGTAAATCAGAAAGGACTAATGGCTCTAATTTTTTATTTATTGCACTTCTGTGGACCCCAAGTTAGTGCTAAAAGGGAAGACTGTATTTCTTATTTATTTTTAAGGTTTTGGCCACATTACAATTTTATGCTTTCCATTTTTCTACAGTAACCTATTCCATCCATACACCAGGGATGGTCTGGGCACTTTTAATCTGAGGGAATTCCAGATGGCTATTGCAATAGAGAGTGACCATTCTTCCAGTGTGTGGTCTGTGCTTAATCTGAGCTGGCATGAATATAAAGTAGTATGAAAATCCTTCTATATCTGTGGATTCCCCAGTGAGGAAGTCTGGAGCTTTTGTAAAGTTTTATTTTATTTTTAGTCATTAATGACACAAAGCTATTAAATATGGACTGTTTTGTTTTGTTTTTTTTCAGGTTTACCCCTTGCCAGTAGCCTCTCTGTAAGAAACCATTACAATTTTCTTGCATTTGGGACCAGATTTTTTTGCATTTGACAATGGCAAAAAGGTTTTGCACTCTACAACATCTGCATGTTATTTTGATTTAGGGCCTTGGGCAAACTCTTAGTTCATTCACTGTCTTCCATCTCATTTGTGAAAAAAACAAGTGAGGTTCATGGTAGGTACCCTGAACTTAATAGGTCTGAGCTTGGTAGAAACAGCCTCCAGAGATTTTCAGAGCTCCTGGTACAGAGGAGAGCAGTCTGCCTGTGGTCCTTTGTGTTTGATCACAACATGGGTGGTGTTATCACTCTCTTTTCTAACAGGTTCCTTTCTGCTCACCTATATCAGTCTGCCAGAGCACCATGATCAGTAAGAACCATAGGACTGCAGGGGTTTGGACATCTGACGTGTTTACACCTCCAGGGGTTGGGATCAGAGGGTGTAAGAAATCCAAGCATGTTATGAATAGGGCAAGTGTGAGAATGACTCTTTGAGGAGGGTTGTCTGGTAAACCCTGCCCCTGGTCTGATGGCAGCTGTGGTGCCCTAAGGTCTAGGGCTGTGGTGGTGTCCTTCGGGAGGGATCTCACCAAACCATGTGGGAGCTGCCTCAACCTCCTGGGGCCTCTTCTGAGAGCATAATGGAAGATAACAATGCTTTCCTACCTTACAGAGACATTGCCTTTGTGTTTGTAAGGTTTTCTACAATGGCAGATAATTATCTAAGTAAGGGAAACTAAGTACCTAACATAAGCAGATGAATCTTCTCATTTGCTTTGCCTCATCTCTAGCTGGACTAACTCCAATCACCAATCGTAATTCCCCTTCTCCTTAAAAAATCAATACTCCACTAAATCATTGCCTTTTTCAACTCCAAACACAAACATTTCATTGCATAATGATGTCTACCTCAAATCCAGGTAATCTTTCACCCTGAATGCCTGTGAATTTTAGGACCCAATATTTGATCACGTTGAGAATAGTATAAAAGAGTTATGTTAGGCATTTTGATTCTGAAAAACACTGGTAAACTTGAAAGAAATATTCAGGCAAATGAAGCAGCGTTAACACTGATATGGCATAAACACACCATCTACTCTCCTGGGGAATACAATGTGACAATTTACTAGTCTAGCATAAGGTCTCTTGATGTAACTGGTCATCTAGCACCATATGGGAGTCACCTGCCCGTATCTTAATTACATCTTGTAGTCTGGCACCAGAGCCACCCTCACCATGCGTCAGCAAGCAGCCCATTTTCTAGTGCTGTCAGACCTTATCTATAGAAAGGAAAGGAAACAGTGAGAAGGAATTGTTGTGTTCTGGCAGAAATGCCAGAAAACAGTGATGTGGACTTGTGAGATTATTGCTGGCAGGTTTCCAGAGCTCGGGGTGGATGTATCTAGGTATACTCCCAAGACTCCATGAGATGGTACAGGGTGGGAGACCAGGGCATTGGTTTTAGTGCCAGAAATGCATCAGGACTTGCAAGCTTGAGCTGGGTTGTCATATGCCCCTGTGTGACCACTACAAATGATTAGTGCAGAGTGATCCGAGAATCATGGTAGGACTGCTGTGACTAAAGGTTTAAACTTAACAGCATCGATGATTGCCAGTTTTGTTCCAGCAGCCCGCTTAGAGGCTGAATGAAGTGTCCTTCCTATAAGCTATGTGACATGTCAGGGCAAGGGCTTGTTTGCATTTTTATCCATTTCTTTATGTGAAGATGACAAGTTATTGAGTCAAACTGTGAAGCTTTTGTTCAGAGTGGTGGTGTCTCTACTTGACTTGAGGGGAACTTTGCCAGAATAAATCCTCAATGAAAATGGAGGCAGGGCTTCAGATTTTGATGGAGTGTTTTAACTGACATTTTAAGTTGAAGCACATTTGCAAGGGGATTCTGACTGAAAGAAAGTTTTTGTTGTTATTATAGCAATTTGAGATTTAAAAGAGGTTGCAGAATTGTTGCCATGTGTGCTGAATCTTATCCCTTGAAGGAATCCTTCAGATAGACTTTGACTGATTAAAGTGGGTGAGATTAATAATGATTTGAATAATTTATATTACTGAAATATTTTAGTGGTGGTTTTGTACTTCCTACAGATGTCTCAGTTGGACTTTTAGCCATGATGTCCAACAGTTTTGAATAGATGATTACAAATGCTTAAACTTATAACAAATATGTAATGCTTTTTCATGCTATTTGCCCATTATTAGACATCCAGAATAATAAACGCTGATCAGGGCATAAGGCCTCTTTTCATAAGATCTCATTTCTTATGAAAACAAAGGCATAATGAAGGCACTATTATTTTCTCTTCACATCACTTGCACATGCCACAGAGATGGAAAGGAGGAAAATTTTACAAATAAAGAGAAAAGGAAAGCTTTTAAGAGGGTCCCGAGTGGGTTTCTTTTCCAAATGGGAGCTTATTTGTCACTGCATTAACACAGAAAAAGAGAGCAAAGGTGGGATCTCAGGGCAGCCCTACTTCCAGGCACATCTCAAATTAGAGCTGCCACATTACAGCTTCGCAGGTACATGTGCAGCAGCAGGGGTGGAAGACATGACACCTGTCAAGACTTGGCCTGGAGAGGTGAAAAGAAAGCCCGAGCCAAGTTCTGATGCTGTGCAATGCCCACCAATAACCCAGTTAGTAGCATTAAATCAGCGCTCTGGGTCCTGCCCTCTTGTTTGGAGCCTTCCGCTCACAAAGACTGTCACTGCCTGCATCCTCAAATGTGTGTTATATTCACATCTTATTGCTCATCAGATCTTTGAAGCAGGGCTGGGTTTTTATTCTGTTACAGGGGTGTAGCATCTCATGTTATGCTGTGGTTCTCATTAGTGCTTACAAGTCCGGCTGCAACACAAGTAAATCTTCCTGCTGCTGTCGATGAGAGTGCACTGAATCTGGGGCTGAAAAGGTAAAGGTGAGATGTGGACTGCATAAAGGATGTTTTAGAAATCAGAAAAGACCTAGATGTGTGAAGCCTTCTGCATCCTTGTGAGAGAGCCCTTGTCCCTTGCCACCCTCCCTGTGTCTGGGAGGTGGGGGGTACCTGGCAAGACCACAGGAAAGAGCTGAGTGAAAATGAGCAAATGTCATTAAAATTATCCAGTGGACCTCAGTAAAAATATACTGAGCAGTCCTGGCTGAGAGACACATTTTTCACACTGTAATGGCCACATGGCTCCCTAAGTGGAAGAAGGAAGGTCATTTACTTCACAGAAGAAAAAAAGGCAATGAGATCATTTATAACATTACTCACAACCATTATCTATCCCAAATCATTCTTATGCCCTGTCTGTGATATTGGCTGCCTTGCAGTGCTCTGAGTCTCTCTTAACATAAACCCCTTTCTTATTTCTTAATGGCATACCAGCTGAAATATTTAAAGCATTTGCAGACAAATGTATCTAATTGTAGCCTAGATGCAGGAAGGCCCCAGGGAGTGCTAACTGCTGCCACAGTCACATTTACCTGCCCTGGGGAGGCTGTTGTTTCAGTAAAACCTCTGTCAAGTACAGGTTGGTTAATAAGAAAATGCTTTTCTACAAATAGAGCATATTTAGGCTTACATCCTGCGCTGTTGTACTCCTCTGAGTGATAAAAGCTTCCTGACCTCTCCCACCGTCCACAAGCCCGCTGCACCCTGGTGAAAGGACTTCACCGGCTGGAGGGATGGCAGCACTCAGCTCACCTCAGACCAACCACTGAGGTCACCTTTTGCCTGAAAAAAGGGGGGTGGGGGTGTGTGGGGGAACAAGGGCTGGATTGTCCTCCAAGAGACTTCTGTGTTCAAAACTGGCCCCAAGTATGGCATTAAATACAGGTGCAAAAAGAAAGACCTAAAATCTTGCTCAGGAAGGCCAGACAATGAAAGAAGACTAGATCCTTGTTGTCCTTTGAGTCGTGATGTTTCTTGCTTGATTTGTACTCATGTCCTGTTTCCCATCCCCAGGCAAGACTAGCTTCAACCCTGACGTGTGGCTTTTCATGCCTGACCTTAGCAGGTATCTCTGGGCTCCAGCCCACTGTCATGGCTGATCTATTGAATGTCTTCAATAGTTTCTTGTCTGTGCAATTTTTAGTGCTTGGACTAGCAATTGCAGAATGATGCCCAGTCCAGCACATGAGGAGATGGTCAGGATCATTCATGATCTCCTGAATACTTTTTTTCCTCACTCACTGCCTTTATTTGTCTGTGAGTCATACCCTGCACTTTATAAAAACATTTGATTTGACTCTAAGTCTATGCTGCAGAGCAGGACTGATGCATTGTAGGGCCCTGGGGGAGTATCTGGGGCCTCCCACCAAATCATCATTATGTTTTCTTCAAGGATCTGGTGCTTGCTGGATTCTTGCTTCATCTGACTGGGGCTAGCAAGTGGGTCCTATGTACCATTGCCAGGAATGTGAGAAATGGTGGTTAGGGCATCCAGAAAGAAAAACCCTCTTTGGTGTGTCCCAAAGCTAAAGAAATTACGGCTATTGTTCAGGATCTCTGCAAACAGCCTGTGAACTCTGCTTGTTTCCTAGCACATTCAAAATGACCACCACACTAGTAAGACATTATTTGAATAGCAGACAACTGTGAAAAAAATTGGCAAGAAAACATGTGGGAGATAACAAAGCAATTGCAAAATTTGGCTGCCACAAAGTGGACTGTTTGAAAATCCTGTCCAGAAAGTCCTGAAGGGAAAATGTAACACGTGGTGCCCCAGATTATTTCATGAGACATTAACATTTTTTTTGCTTGCAATGACTACCACTTTTCCTATGTTACTGGCAATGCCCTAAATTGATGAGGGCAAAAATAAATTGTCTTTTAACTGTGAAAGAGCATAGCCTATTCCCCAGTGTAAAAGTGATGGAATGATCTACTCTAAGAAACATGACTAAGAAACTATTTAGTGGCAGCCATCTCAGCTCATGGTGTTGCAGCCTCAATAAGAAAAAATAAATACATTGAGAGGTGGGTGGAGAGCAGCTGAGAACACTGTGAATGAACATGGGTTAGTCCTAAACCTGGATTAAGATTCAAAGCCAAAGAATAAAGGAGGTGGTGAAGGGGAGAACACGTTGTTCTCATTATCTGCCAGTGGTTGCACATCTGCACTAAAAGTCAACAAAAGGGCATTTTTTTTGTACAATTGTACATTGTGTAATAAGATAAGAATAAAACTAATTCACATTTATCTAGAATTTCTCAGAATGGTTATAGTCCCTGTAGACATAGCTGACTTCATAAAATGTGAAAGTCTGAGTCACACCAGCAGATTGTACATGGCATGGAAACTAATCTGATGTAATAGAAATGTTTACAAGCCCAGTAACCCTTCTCCCTCCACCCTCCTCTGCTTTAAAAAGCCGTGTAAGGCCATGGATCAAAGCGACACAGCGGCGGCATGCTGAACACTGAAACAATAACAACCCTGACTTCCTCAGACGTCAATAGGACAAGTTACTGGAGGATTTTTTGCATTCACTGAAGAAGAAGGTAATATAATCATGTGCATCAAAGACTGGAAGTGCAGTTATAATACCACCAACTCTTATCACTAAAATATTGCTAAACATGATTAAGCGCAGTTCAGTGGAAGTATCAGAAGCTGACTACCAAGTGGGATCAAAAAAGCAGCAAACAGTTCAGAAATGTGTACTCACTTAACGCTTACCAGATGCAATCAATTTAGAGTAATAGTTCCAATCCTTAATTCATATCTTTATGAAATGAGTACACATACACTCCTCTTATGTCTAACAGATTTCCTGCCTCTATTTTTTTCTTTCTTTTCCAAGCAACACACCACCTTTGGTTTCTTGAACTCTTTGTCACTCCCTAAGAAAGCTGAAATTTCCTTCCAGAGAGCAAATTTGCTATTGCTTCCTGACCAGATCTCAGGTTTGGTAAGGGTAAATGTGATGACACAACACATTCAGGGTTTTTGCAAGACATGTGACTTCACTGCGCATGACACTGTGAAAATAGATGAGAAGTGCAAAGTCAAAAAAGCCCATACTGAACAGATTAAATGTAGTCTGTAAATGAGAATTTGTCACCCTGGGGGATGTTCCTCAGAGGGTGCCATGGTTTTCCTTTCTGGTGGAAGATCTGGAGATAACAAAAGGATGGTTAAGAATCACTGGGGATAGGTCAGCTAGAAAAATGGATCTGGATTACTTGTTAAAGAAAAGTCAGTTAAACAGTATACATTTTGACAGCCAAATGAAAGACCATGAAGCTAGGAATAAATAAAGGCAGCTTACCTACAGGAATGGGGGCTTTATTCTAAAAAGTGGTGGCTTAGCAAAGGATTTAGGTGAATAGGCTGGTAACCAAGCCTATGGAGGCCCTTGGGATAATTCATAGCATAAAGGCCAATTTGAATCTCAAAGAAAAGCAGTGATATATTTAGCTGCCCTACTAATGTGCTGGAGAAAGCTCAGACAAAAGCAACAAGAGTGATCAGAGGTCTAGTAAATGTGAACTCAGGGGAAAAATTGAAACATGAGACTGTGTCTAGGCTGGGAAAAAAGAAGACAAGACAATAGCCTTCAAATATGTAAAAGGTAGCTGAAATGGAGACTGTAATAAAGTGTTGTCCATACCTGCTGGCAAAAGCACAACAAGTAACAAGCTTAACTTACACCAAGGAAGATTTACATCAGCCATCAGAAACATTTTCTAACAATAAGAACTACTGAGCTCAGGAACATATTGCAGATTACCATAGGATTAAGAACTGGTCTGGCTGGTGGTTTCCAATCTTTATTTTGCACCAGACCTCAACTGAGAAAACTGGCAGGGTTCTGTCTCCCATTGTTAAATGGGAAAATTGTTTTGTCTTAAAACAAAGGGCCTTAAAAGGCTTTTGAATACTGGAAATAATGATGGTGATGATGGTGACACACATAAAAGGCTTTGTGCAGGGAGTGCATCAGCTCTATTGAAAACAAATGAAAAGTCAGCTTGTGAGTTAGCCACCTTTCATAACGGTCTTTAAGAGTGGGAGGGTGCTGGTAAACTGTCTGGGACATGGGTGTACAGGAGCTGATGTGGTGGTAGAAGTTGGGAATCTGTGCAAGAGGAGTCATTGCAGACAACTGTGATGAATCAGTCTTAAAGTACTCAAGAAATAAGTGGCTTTTGGGATGAGTGGAGAAGAAGGGTAATGAAAGACTCTTGTGGGTGGTCATGGGGTTCCTGGCATGACATTGGGCTGGAAGCAGAGAAGACAGATGCGAGGGGTATGAGATGATAAGGCAGAGAGCACAGCTGGGGGCATCTGCTGCTGGGCTGCAGCAGTTTTTCCTTCTCCCTTCTCCATAGCTGCAGTGACCCTACAGTGTATACTTTGCTGGGAGGACTCCCAACAGAAGTAACTGTGCAACTCTGAGGGAGGCTCAGACCCAGTTTCAAGGTGATGGTACTCAAGCAGAGCTTTTTATGACTGCAAATACTTACTGGGTAGCATTTGTAAGATTTATTGCCCATGCGAAGCAAAACTTTGCTGACGAAGGAAAGTAGGGCACCTTTCTTTTTTCTGTGCTTTTTGTGCTGTTTAAACCTTACCTGTCTGAAGCCTAAGGAAATGTGCACTGATGTAAATACACATGCGAAAATGAGGGGGTCCTGTTCTGCTGGTTATTGAGGAGCTGTGCAGATGGTGCTCTCAGTTTTGCCTTTCCTAAGAGCTCAAGGACGTGTCCTCATGTTGTGTCACTCCTACCACCTCGACTGAAATCCCTTATTGCTCATGTTTGGGAACCAGAGTCACGATCTCAAATGTTGTCACATTAGCTGAGTAGAGAAATGCCAGGCCTCCCACTATGTATGTGTGGGTAGCACCTTTTCTTTGATTAGCTCAGAATACTTTCTAATAGGAGTTAACCTTCATGACATCCTTGAGGGACTGGCCTGCTGTGATTAATCTTAATGCCTCTGTCTTACAAATAGGAAAATCAGTACCAAAACTTGCTCAACATCATCCTTTAAATCATTGCTTGAGCCTGGAAAAAAGTATGCTATTGTTTTGTTTTGTTTTGTTTTTTTCCTAGTGAGTTGCTTTAGCAATTAAAATGCACTGCTAGGTATATGGAAGAAGCCAATCTGGAAATGCAGCTCCTTAACAGTATCTGTACATTAAAGAAGGCCTTACCACTCTCATAAACCCTGTCTGGATGGATGTCTACATCCTCTCAATTCCTGTCCCAGTGAGGACTTAAGATGTGTCTGGCTGAAGTCAGAAGGCTCCAGTGCTGCCCCAGCACTGTATATGGTGTAATTACTCTTGGAGGTAGTCCCAGACCATGCTCAGCACTCTGAAATTAAGAAATGCTCAGAACTGTAAAAACACAAATCACAAAACAAACTCAGTGGAGTTTGAAGAGCAGTTTTTGAACACCCCGATGTGGACGGTAAACCACAACAACAGTAACAGGAAAAGCAGCACCACAAACGAAAACCCAGTACTCCATTTGAAACTAAATTCATTTAATAAACTAGAAGAAATTGCTCAGCAATGAAAAACTCCAGCACCACCACCCTGACCACATAAGAATACATGAGAATAAACAGACTCATGGGCACACCTCAGGCAAACTTAAACCAGCAGCCTCCTCCAAAACAGTCTCCACACTAGCAAGGTGATCTCACTGTCTGGTAGAAATAACGCTCATCAGCCAACTGCGATCAATCAATTTCACAGGAGTGCTTGCTATATATAAAAATTGAGGTTGGCAAAAAGTACAGGACATTTGTGCCAGACCACTGTCTTTTGACCTCGATGAACAAACAGACTGAAAATATTTCTCATGGAAACCAGTTTTAGGTTATGGATCAGGTAACAACTTGGGAACTTCAGAAAAGGACAATTCAGCAAAGCTTCCAGAAAACATTCACAGTAATGCTTTAGATTTGGTAACAAAACCCCACTTGGGGTCTGCTTTTGCAGAAGGGTCCAGGAAACGAGTTTTATTCCTGCTGGTACCCTGGCAAAACAACTTTGGAAGCTGGGTGGTGCACACTGGAGAGGAAGGTTATAAAGGGAATGAAGGTCTGCTTGCTGCAGTAGGTAGCAGGTAACCTTTCTCATGCTCAGACACAGGACTAGTTGGTTGAGCAGGAGAAACACCTAACTTCTCTGACCATGAGCAAGACCATATGTATAGACCCATGAGTGTTGTATCAGCAAATGGTAAAGTACATTTCTTACTTGTTGTGCGAGAAGTAACTTTTCTGTGATTTGTGTCAAGCAGTTGATGGGTGGAACTGGAAAGTCAATTAAAAGTACACAAATCAGATCTTTTACCATCATTTGCTATTAATAAAAAAACCCCAAACAACTGCTTTGAATGTTCTCGGTGTTTTGTGGGGAAGGTTGAATAGACGAGGCATCAAAACAAGTTTTGTACTTACATCTAACGGATATATTAAATAAGGGAAGTAGTAACTGTAGTTAATGAATGGACAGGCTGTTTCTGGTCACTGTGAACTAGCTATTGAAAGACATGTAAGTTCTCAAAGATACAGATGAGTGCTTGGTGGTGTTTCCCAGAGCATCTCACTGGAAATCAGTGACAGTTGTGTCAAGTGGGAACACGACCCGCTTGAGTTGCAGTTTGGAAAATCTCACTCACATCCTTCATGTTTCTAAAATGACTGTGGCTTGACCTTGCCCACCTGTTTCTATTCACAGGCTGGAAGAGGAAGTGTGCTTTGCTGCTTCTTCCACTCCCGACTGATTTCTTAACTGTGAATGAACAAATCCAAATGAAGAAAGTGCTCTTTTCACACCCGTTAGCTAAACTGAAACCAAAAGTCACTACAGAAAATGCTTTTCTGCATAACAGAAACCAAAAGTCTTTGCATTCAAAAAGGGTAAATACCAAACAGAAAAAATATTGATAATGCAATACATGATGTTTCAAACCAATCTTAAGAGTTAAGATGGTTTTACTATTTTTTTCCTCTGACTTTGCAGCTTGACTTAAAAGTCACCATTAACAAACTAGCAAGTCAAGGGCAGCAGTCAGCAGAGTTGAAGAGAAGGGTTTGTCTGAAGTCTCTTATTTCTCTGTGTAACCTCTTCTGTTGGACAGTGCAGACACTCTCACCCAAGAACAGGGCCTGATGGCACTAGGCTTTCGCTCAGTGTACAGGATGTAGTGGACAGTGCAGATGGAAAGGATAGAAAGGACAGGAAGGGAGAAAAGGAAGTGTTCAGGAGGTGTTGGGAGGCTGAGTGCATTGTCTGAGGCCACACAAGAAATTTTGTGGCAGGCATGAGAACCAGCTGCTGGTGCCTATGGAGGGTGTGTGATGACTTCAATGTCTTTTTTCCCGGGAAGCTGCCAAGGCAATGATTATGAACTGTCACCCAAGTGTCCCTTCACAGTGACATTATAATTCATCAACTCCTGGTAGAGCGTGTCCACAAGTGATTCGGCAGGGAAAAAAATGATCTTTTGTGTGAAATGACCTTCTGCTGTATTTTGCACAAAGCTGGAGGTATCAGAACATGTAGCAAAAAGCAAAGCAACTGTGAGTCACCTAGTAATACCATCAGGATACATTCAATACCTAGCCAAATCCATTCCTTTCAGATTATTGACTAATTCAGCTCAGCCCAGGCACACACAAGCTGCTGGACTGCATTGGCTTGTGCAAGACTGGTGATTAACATGGTAAACCACTCAGTGTTCATGGTGGGGATCATTTGACAGAAGATACTGTAAATTACTGTATCTCACAGCAGCCGATTGGGAAGGATTCTCTATTTTGACAGCAGCTCTGTTACCAAGAGCGGTTACTCTGAATCTTGATGCAAAGACTACAAGTAAATAGCCCTAAAGTTGTTTTACCACGTTCAGAATGCTTGTTAGCATAACTACTCCTGAGCAGTAGGTGGGGAAAATGAGGCAGAGAGTTACCTGCCTTTCCTAAGGCCATGGAGGTAGGTAGCACTACAACCAAATTCCTGTGCCATGTTTACAGAGGTCCCATGGGGCTCTTTGAATCATCCTCACAGATACTCCACAGCATCAAGACTGGGACAGGATGGATCCTATGGGAGAATGTTGCAAAATAGTGAGCATCAGGAATGATATAAATTCTGCCAGGTTTGGGAATGGGAAACATAGAATGAAAGAAAAACACTATATGCTTTCCCCAGAGGGGTAGGGCAGTGCCTATGAATGGAAAATGGTGGGTTTTCTTTTGCAACACGCGTAAATCTGGACTCCCTTCCCTTACTTCCCACATCCTCCTGGGAGCTTCTGCTGAATTGTAGCTCCCTTGACATGGCCCTCAGAGCGGTGTGTGGCTTTCAGCCACAGTGTTTCTTGCTCTCTTTGGGATACAAACTTTGGGCTTCATTCAAGAAAGCACTTAGGCATGTGTAATTCCTTAAATTTCAATGTGACTATTCATGAGCATAGAGTTAGCACATATTTAATTGCCTTTCTGAATATGGGCCAAAATAGAGAGTATCCCAGGAGTGTATGGGAAAGGAAGAGTTTTCATTGCTTTAATAGAGATAGCTGCTCCACTTAGAAGCATTTGCAAATTGTTTGGGAAGGTTTTGGACTTCTTACTATTACATCTCTAGAGGGTAAAGCAGGCAACCAACCCTACTGCAAATGAGATGAGGATTGCCCCTGTCTGCACCGCCCCAAGGGGGAGAACTCAGATGAGACTTGATATTCTTTTTCTTTTTTTTTTGTACATATACCCAACAAGTGTTCAGCTCCAATGTTCTCCCTGTCCATTTATGAAATTATCAATTTTTATTAATGTCCTTTGGGAAAGAACTCTGGATTTAAAGTATTCAACTGTAGGAGGATGGCAGGTAAAAACAGAAGAAAAAACTTTTTAAGTGTCTCATTTTTAGGTTTCTTCTTTCTATTTCAAAAATAATGGAAAGTGATGAGGAGAAAAACATCCTTTTAATGTTAAACTCTGATGTGGTAACAAACAGGAGATACAACACCAGTAATGATGGTACATTTCCTTAGTGCTCAAATTGCCACCTGGATCCCACAGATCTCTACTGCATTCAGATGAAATTGTTGAGTGTGAGAAAACACTAAAATCTTTAGTATTTATCACAGGTTCTTGACCCAATAGTGCAGATAACCCTTTCCACTTTTCAAAACCAGCTCTAAAACATGATGTGGGTTTTCAGTGAGTCGCAGCAGTTTCCATTTGGCTTTTCATTTGTAAATAGCGTATATCTGAAATTATGCTGGAATTTAAAAAATTAAGCACTTTGCCCAAGACCTACATTAATTTCTCCACACGTGGGTAATTGTGGTGCAGACCTCCCCCTCTGCAATGAGATTCACCTTGTCTTAAGACAGATATCTCTTAGACATCTATGTGATAGCTAATTGAGGCTGAGAAATCATTGCTTAATTTTCAGGCCCCAGTTTGCAACACTGGCTGCTAGCAAGAAAAACCTACTTTCCTCACGGTCACTTGTAGTGGTAGCTTGGCCTCTGACAGTCATGACCCATATATGCACGTGTCAAGCTGGGTGAGCCATGCTGAAGATTAGCACACTGACCGCTGCTGCAGGCTTAGAGGGTTTTGGGTTGAGTCATGTGTGGGTGGGCGTAAGGCTTTCTCCTTCATAACCAGTGTTATTTTCACTGCCTGGGTGAGATGGAGGAGGAAGGAGGTTCAAATAAAACAGCGTGTGTGTGTCCTGCTTGTGGCAGCATCAGATGTGACTGCTCAGCACTCTGGGGTTGAGGGCGGGTGTCCAGCATCTGTGGTGGGCAAGAGGCTTGGAGAGGGCACGTGGATGATGCCTTGGTAGCATGAGGCCCTAGGGGTGCAGGATAGTCCCCTTTTTTGTGTAAAGAGACACAGCTGAGCCCTGGAATGGGGCTGCTCCTCTCCTACAGCACTGAAGAATGCTGGAGACACTGGGGAGTAGATGGGATGTTATGGGGATGGCTTGGTGCAGTGCTTGCGTGCTGTCCCATCACACCTCTCCTCCTGCCCTCTGCTGCTGAGCTACTCTTCATGGAATAAAGGCTCCTTCACCTAGAGGACCATTCCCAATTTTGCACTGGGCAGAGCTGTTTGGTGCATAGGGTGAAAGCAGAACAAGCTGTGGTCCTGCCCTGCCATATCAATGGGGTCAGTATGCACAAGAGCATGTGGCTGATGATGCTACATCACTGATACTGCAATACACTTCTCTGCCCAAGGTGACATGTGAATGTCTCCCTGACAGAGGTGAAAGAAGTGCTTCTGAAAGGCATATGAGAGAACTCCATAGATAATTGCTACTTTAGCTGTTCCTGAGGAAGATGGCCCAGGAAAGGCAAATCACAAAGGGATATTCACATTTACACAAAAGTACATTTTTATATGTTGTACGTGAGGGTGGTGATCCAGAAACAGACAAAGGAAAGATGCTCAGGAAAAAAATGCAATTCTAAAGCAAGGCTGGCCTGTACAAAGAAAACAGACTATAACTGAAAGGACTATTTTAAAATTAGCAAACCTTGACCAGTCACTTTGTTTTTTAAAAATCTTATTTCTAAATATAAGGCCATGCTTATAGTGGCATCTAGTGGCTATTATGTTTATGAAGCATTACTTTCCAACATGATTCTGAGAGTAGGACCAGAATAGAATTGCACCAGTTGTTCTACCTTTTTGTCCAAGACTGACTTTCCAGTAGCATTTTACTTGTGAATAATTTTTTTTTTTCTTGCAGTATTGTCTAATGGATCAATGCAAAGATCAACACTGATGTCAGGAGAGTCACAGACTTTGGAGTGAATGTTCATAGAGTCATAGAATCATAGAATGGTAGTGGTTAGAGGGGAACTCTGGAGATGATTGAGTCCAACCACTCTGCCAGAGCAGGATCACCAAGGGCAGGCCACACAGGAACACATCCAGGTGGGTCTTGAAAGTCTCTAAAGAAGGAGACTCCACAGCCTCTCTGGGCAGCCTGTTCCAGGGCTCCATCACTCTCACAGTGAAGAAGTTTTTCCTTATGTTGAGGTGTTTCCTGTGTTTCACCTTGCTACCATTACCTATCATCCTATTACAGGACACCACTGAAAAGAGACTGGCCTCTTCTACTTGACACCCACCCTTCAGATATTTGTAAACATTAATAAGATCCCCTCTCAGTCTTCTCTTTAGAGAAGGGTTGGGTTAGAGCACCTTATAAATAGGTTCTGGACTCAGGTCTTAATTTTATTTCAGAATTATAGGAAATCAATTTGAAAAGGCAAAAATTTAGGGTGGTTCAAGCTGATAAAACTAGAGTTAGCTTGGACCCAAGTTGCCATTTCATGTGAACTTTTAATGTTTCAGCAAGTGGGAAAAGTACACATACAGGTTTACCAAAGGGCTACCGAGCTGAGCTCTGGCCATGCCTCCCTTCTTTCTGGCTGGTGCCCACCTGGTGGGAAAGCATCAGGGCATTTGCAGAGACATGGGTCATACCTTCTTCTGTTAGCCAGTACCCTAAAAGGGGAACACTGACAGCCAGGTGGCTGGTAAAATGACCCAGTAAGTGCTCTACTCTTCTTCTCAAAAGACTTAACTGTCAGAAGGACACTTTCCCACAGGAGAGCAGGAAAAAAGAGGAAGGTCAGTACTGATGGCAGCTGTAAGGCCATGATGGAGAATGTGTGGCCCTGTTGCCTGCCTCTTGCTCCTTTTCTTTACCTGCAGCCACCAGATATGGAGGTGAATCAGTCCTGTCACTCCTCTTTGATTTCTGCTGGCCTTGCCTCTAGTGCAGGCTTCCCTTCCTCTTCTCAGGGCTTCAGCAGCAACCCCAGCTCCCCCTGTTTCCATCACTCCACTTCTCCTTAGACCCCCAGCCCATCAACACCCACACTTTGACAGTTCCCCAGCCATGCTTTTCCCCTTCCCATGCTGTGGACATCACAATTAGAAACATTAGCATGATGCTGAGTTTTTCTAATGCAGCCTCCTCCTCTGTTTCATCTGCTATTGTGCTAGCTGGTCTCTCCACCTTTGTTAAGTCCTACATTAGGAATTTCAGCTCCTTTTCACCTGCTTTGGACCATGCCTATCTCTTCTTCCACCAGGGTCCCTCCTGTCCCTTTCTGCAGAGTCAAGCAGGTTTTACTAAGAAAAACCGTGAGCTCTGCTGTGACCTATTGCTTCCGTTTGACCCACTCTTTCCTTTAGTCACAAGCACAGCTTTGACTAACATTATTCTGAGGACTACAGCCTCTGCTTCTGTGAAGTTCAGACACAACTATGCTTCTGCTACAAAACTCAACAGGCCAAGGGAAAGGGCCTGAGCAGTGGCATGCTATTTTCCACAGAGTTAGTTGGCAAGGTCCTGACACACGAGCACTCTCTTGTCAGTGCTAAGACATAGTCCAGGACTACTCCTAGCAATCTACAGCAGCTGGATGGGGTTACCTGTGTGGTGTGAGTGGGTGGGTGTCAGGCCCCAAACAGCAGTCCCAGGCTCATTTTATTTACTTAGGTAGATGTAATCAAAACTGTTACAAGTGACTCATCAGCCAGACAGTGACACTGGTCCTCACTGAATAGCACTCCAGTTCTTCCCTCTCAGCAAGCAAGGGCTGTACTGGCATGGCTGTGCACCCCCTGTGAGACCGTACCCTTCCTTGCCATGCCTATCCGAGAGGTGTAACAGATTTGTGGAAGCACTGAAAGAAACTCATGGCAGTAAGACCCACCAAGGAGCTTTAGACCCTACATGTTTTCTTCAGAGATCCCTAAGTGCCATGTAATTGTGAGGTGAGAGGAGTGCTTATGAGAGGAGCATCATCTCATACCTGCTCTGCTTCTGACATGGCTCTCCAAGGATCCCACCACTGGCTGCTCTCAGAGATGGGCTGGATGTGCCCTCAGTGACTGTCCTCTTTGCTTGCCCTGTACACAGTAATAAAAGCAAGGTCAAGGGCCAGAGCTCTAGGGGTGGTGGTTTTTTTGTTGTGAGGACAACTAGTTTTACATACTGAATTGCTGTGTTAAAACAATTCAGGCAACACGAAGGAAGACCTAGAGAGCTCAGGCACTACAAAAACCCAAGGGAGTTTTTTCTTTTGTGCACACTTTATATTGTGCTGTATGAAATATTGTAGCTAATGAGTCCCATTTACCTAAGATGTTAATACCTCCACATCCTGTACCACTTTATCTTTTGACATTTCAAAGCCGCTTTTTTTTTTGACTTTTTTTCCCTATGGAAGCAATAATTTTCTTGAGATTGTTATCATGAATTCATTTTAACACCTAAAAGCTCAGCTATAGTCTAATTGTGACACAGATACCAGCAATATGAAATCTTCTTTTGCAATGCAAATGCCTGTCTATTAGCAGAATCTTGTAAATATGACTTTGAGTTTGGAGCAGAAGCTGTTTATTCAGTTCATGGGTTTCTTGCGGTTTGTGGTTTCTTGTGGTTTAAACATTTGCAGGGTGTAGACACTAACGAGAGCACTGAATTGTTTATGGCGATCTTTAAAGCAGCATTGCAGATTTGTTACAAATTTTTGCCAGGCCAGCAGAAATATATTAGCCTCTCCTTATGCGAAGTCCCACGTGCAGAGTAACCCCACTAATCCAGTGCTTTACGAACATGCCACCATGCAGGTCACTGAGAGTTTATACTGCTACCATATGGCAGTTGACCGTGTTCTTTCTTCAGTTCTATTATTTGGTGGATCGTCTTTTCATGAAAACAGGGCACTTAGGCATAGAACAAAAACAACAACAAAAAACCCCCTAACTTTAAAGTGCTTGCAGAGAAGCCAATGTAAGAGCGCTGGACAAGGCAGCTGGTTAGTGGTCATCTCAGCAACTTGTGAACTAGCTCTGTAACCCAAGCTGTGCACTGGCAGCACATGAATGGGCCCTCCTAATTGGAAACTTGTCTCTTACAACAACAGTCTTCTACCAGAACCTCTGAGGTAGAGCTCCTCTCATCTTTTCTGTGTACTTTTGCTGTTAAGTCAACACTGGTTCCACCACTGCCTGTTTTCTACTTGAGTTGTCAGCAAAATGACTTTCCAGGAGCCTGGTCAGCTCATGCTAAATTTGAGCCACGGGGAAAATGAGATGGTTGTCCCAAACTCAGAGAGCAAATGGCCAGACTTGTTCTAATGACTGCTGGTTTGACAACTATTGATTGTAGAGTGGTCCACTAGATTATTGTCACCTCCATAGGGAAGGAGAAGAAACTTATTTGAAGTAGGTAGGGCAAACTTCCGAAGAGTTGTCATTATGGAAACAATATTGCACTATGGAGGAATAGGAAAATGAATCTCACAAGTCCTTTCTACCTAATTCTTGACAGGCTGTTTTCCTTGGGAACATGGCAAAAGAAAGAAATGTTATATAGGAATATCTCAGTTTTCAAGATGCTTCACAGTTGGTTTCATTTTGTACTTCAGCAGCTGTGAGGGTTCATGAAACACAATGATTTATGTTGCAACTTCTAGCTCAAGGGAAACCCAACCTGCTCACCCAAGCCCAGGATGCTTTGTCAGCAGAAAGGTCTAGGCATCTGTGCCCTGTTTTTCTAAACATCCAACAAAGACAGACTGGAAGGGCAGGAATACTTTTGTAATGTCTCATACTGGCCACTCTCATGATCCTTAAAATAGGGTATAAATGGGTCAATGAATGCTGGACACGCCTCTTACCAAAGTCCCATGCTGGCCTTCAGTTTTTGCTCTCCTACAAATGTTTCACAGCTGTCAAAACCCCATGTAAATGTGCTGCTTCTCCTTTTCCCCACGTTATCCTTCATCACATGCTGCTCTCACTCCCAGTTACCTACATGCTATGTATAACGCCAGCCAAAGTGTCCTATTTGTCTACTTTTTCAGTAATTATCTTGTCTTTTCCTCCCACTGCTCTCAGATTCCTTCAATAAATAAGCAGACACATATTGCTTAGCTTGTATATGCTGCAGGAGGGAGAAGGAGCACAGAAGGGCAGAAAGAGGAAAGCAGTCACAGTATCAGTGTTATGCTGAGAAGAGAGGTGAGGGGGGAAAGGGACAGCTGGCAGAAGTGGGATTGGCTGTGATATTTAAAAGTACAAGAACATCATACCTAGCCAGTTAAGCAGATTCTAGTTTATGAAAGGTCTCTTCCTTGCTGTTGACTGAATTCAAGACTCAGACCTGCTCTGGTCCTGTGAAGGCAGCCCTAAGGACAGGAGAGTGCAGCAAGACCCTCAGCGCCCAGTGGGATGTGTGTCCTTCAAACTGGGCATGGCAGACCCCAGTCAGCTGCAGCCTTCCTGTTGCACCTGGCTTGGAGGCACCACTTCCACTGGGCTCTGTAGCCTCATGCTGTTATCTCAGTAAGGATTTACTGTCGTGTCAAGCCTAACGATACTCCCTCCATTCTCCCTGCCATTTTGCTAAAGCACGTGGCTGTAGCTCAGCTAAATTACAGGCCTGCAACTGAAATCACTGGGTGTAACTCCCTGGCCTGAGTTAAAAGTATGATAGACCTGTGGATTGCAGAGCTTCCTCCCGAGCCTGAGAAACTATGAATTGCCTTGCAAAGCCTGCGGCTCTCCACAGTACTGCAAAGTCTTTTTTTTCAGTCCCTTTTGTTTACCATCCCAATGGCAGTGCTTTTACTGGCTCAGGTAGCTGCATAGCTAAAGGATCATATGACTGCATCTTCTCTGGTCTTTCCTTCTATTCCAGAAGTATCATAGACAATAAGAAACTCTTGTTCAGAAATTACTGTCACAGAGACAGTGTAAAGCATTTTCATTTTAATGGAATTTCCCATTTCTTCAATTTTTCAGCTTGCATGCCAAAGAAATAGAAATGAGCAGTTTTGCCTTGGGTGCCAGCCTGAGGTTGTTCATCTTCCATGCACAGCAGCTTGGCCTCACGTTTCCACCGGGACTGAGCTTTTCATGCAGCGCCTGACTTCAGGCAATGAAATACGAAGAGAGAGCAGCTGTTTGGGTGAGAAAGGGACCACGACTCATGTAGTGCTGTACTTGTTAGTACCGGACTAGAGCAAGGGTAACAACTGCAAAATTAAGTTCTGTTTCTTTCCTAGTCAGATGCCATGGCAGCATCAGAAATAGTTATGTGCAAACTTCCTCTCAGGCTTCACTTGACCTGGAGTGTGCTTACATTTCAATTTTTTAATTCATCTAGAAGTTCCATCCAGTTTTGAACTGGCTTAACTTGGGGGTCATCCCTATGTCAATGTGCCCTGCTGCTATCTGCTGGGGTGTCTGGTGAGTGCTGTGGGTTAAGCCCATCATGCTTTGATCTCTGTGAGGATGCTTCATTCTTCCTGCCCGGACTACATCACCTATCATTCCTCACTTTCTTATCTGACTGAATTTCCGAGGTGCGTCCACAGAACGGTTCCGGGCATGGGAGCATGGCTCATGGGAGTGGGGAGAGCTCTGCTGAGTACATGTCATGGTGAGAATCATCTGGAAGAGAAGGCAAAGGGAACATTTACTGTCAGGGCAAAATATTTTCAAAAGCTATCATTTGGCACAATGCCATTACCTTCCCCTGATGCGAACAGCTTGTCTTCATCAGAGAGGTGTGAAGACTTCATCTTGGGTCACCAAGTGGCATCAGTCTCCAAAAATACCTTCCTGCTTCTAGCACAGACCTGGTTATTGGTCAGCATATTCCACACCCAGTAACTAATACAAGAGTTTGGCTGTGACAGGTGCTGATTGAAGAAGACTTCAGCTGATGAAGAATTGCTCAATTGGTCAATTAGTTGCTCTGAAAGAAGAGAGAATGGCAAAAAACCCAGATTTTGAGGTATAGGCTGCCATCTCTGGTGTGACAGAAATCAGAGACTGTAAAGTGCAGCACACAGACGAGTTATGCAGTGTTTCTAGCCAGTACCCTGGTCACTGGACCAGAGAGGGGAGGTCAGAGCATGACTTTTCTTTCAAAAAGGTCTCTCCATCCCAGCAAGCAAAACATTCTTAACATATATGTTCTTTTTTATCCAAATACTCCCTCTTTGGAAAAACATCCTTTAAAAAATAGTTGGCCCAAAAGCATCCAGCAACAACCAAATAAACTAGCAAGCAAAAACTCCAGGAACTCCTTCAGGACAACATTTCTGTTGCCTCTTGAACATGGGAGACTTATTTCCCATGACAGTGGTACAGAACTCTAATGCCTAGATAGGTAACAATGATGCCACTTGCAAATTAATGTCATCCACTGTATTACAAAGATTGGTTCATCAGATGCTTATACAGATGTTGTAGCTCCAGAGCATTTACAAGAGGTGAAGAGCAACTTAACAACTCCCAATTAGCTGGTAGAAAAGAATACATGGTGCTTAGGATACGCCAAAAAAACCAGCATACAACTCTTTTGAAAAAGCAATGCTGCCACTCCTTGTGATGCTTTAGCCTCCTGCGGTGCCAGATGTAGCTAGTGTTTTACTATTTCTTTCTTCAAATAGCAGTGCTCAGGGGGGATAAACTTTGCTTAACCTAATTAATTTTAATCACAGCTTCCAAATCTCATACTGTGCAAAGAATTACAAATTGGAATACATTAATAGAAGCCATGGTTTATGCTGCAAGCTAATCGGGAAGTGTGCATTTACATTTTCTACATGAGTTTGCAATTACCATTAAAATAAAATTCAGTGATGTCCTTTTAAATTACTAAATTGTGAAGAACAGATTGAGCTGGTCCCATTTGTTGTAGAAAATGACTTGAAATAGCCTACATTTCAAAGAATTAAATGATTTTTATTGAATAAGAGGTTTTAGAAAATGATTTCCAGTTGTCTAGAGTTAAGGTGCTTCCAGGCATTCTGGTTTAAACAATCTTTCTTATAAAATATGGATTACTTAATGTTTCCTACCTGCTTCAGTAGAGGTTCATGGAAGGAACAAAGAGAGCTCTCCCATAACCTCTCAACTATGTCTTCCTTTAGGAGTAAACCAGAGAAACATCTCAGCTGACCACATCCAAACCCTAACTCCAAGGTGGCACAGCACCAACCATCGGACCAGAAAATTTCCTTCCTAATGTAGAGGTTCCTCCTCATGTCATGAATAATGGGATGGGATGGGATGAGATGGGATGGGATGGCATGGGGAGGCGGGGGGGCAAAAATACCCCCAAAGACTATAAGGCAGCAGCTCTAGGGTTTCACTACAAATGCAAAACTCCTCTGTGCGTATTTGAAATTGGATTTCTGGTAGGACCAGGTTAAAAATTTTACATACGCACAATGATTTAAGACCCTTTGTCCCATTTAAAAATAATAAATATATGCACTTGAAAGACTGATCTCTGCAGCCACTGATAGTGACTGCGGCCCATTCTCCAGTGCCTGGCTGAGGGATTGCTGGACCACACTTCAGCAATGCCCACTTTTGTATATGGAAGGTTAGTTGCCAAGTTTCTGTGGTCTGTGTCACCCCACATCTAGGGGCTTCAGTTTCAGGGGTGCCAGTGACTACAGAAGGAGTAAAAATAAGGTGGCCTTGGCCTTGCTGATACCTGGTGAAGGAGGTGATTTTATTTTTTTTTTAACAGGACTGTGATACCAAATCAAAATGATTTGGCCAACTAGGCCTTGTCTTCAAAAACAACTTGATCTTTTAGGAAACTAAGTCCCTTTGACTTCAGTGGAAACTTAGGTTTCAAGATGCCAAACAACCTTCTTCTGAGGATGCAGCTCAGATACCTAAGCCATCTGTCTCTTAAGAAAGTGTTATCACTCTAGAAATGGCCATACTTGAAAGACATTTGAATCGTTCCCAAAAGGAGCATCTTCCTCAGGAGTGCATTCTGTGTTGCAGTCTGACAGTACACAAAATTGGTTTTAATATTAAGTTTCACAACATAATGACAATGTTCAAGAGACTACAGCAGTGTTTGTATTTATTTTCTTGTCTACACGTGCTTTAGCTTAATTTTTTTTTTAATTAAAAGTCATATAAAGGGAGCAGTGCAAAATCAAAAGGAAAACCAACAGTCTCATCACAGTTTGTACAGATATAGAAACAGCTATTCTTCTGGATAGTAAAAGGTCAAAATGCATGACTTTTGGGAAAACACAAGGAGCTGTATTGATTGGAGATGATAACCTTTAGCTAAGTTATAAACTTCATGTTTATTAAATAATTGTTAGTACATCACAGCTTCAGGTTTAACATGCTGAGTTTAAATAAAATGGCCTGTGATAATAAATTTTTTTTTGGTAAAACATAATATAAAGTATAAATATTGGCACGGAGACCAACAGGATGAGACATTTCCATTTTATTAAATAAATTAGTATATCTAACATAGCACTAGACCTCACTAAAATCTCTGAAAGAGGAAAATTAATCATGTTTTCACTCTGAAATATCACTTCAGGGTTGTATTTGCAACAGAAAGCTTGTTGAGGGTTTATTCTGTTTAAAAATGCAGCCTAAATGCTCTGTAGAGTGCTCATAACCACAGAACGAAAGGAAATGATGAGCTGATTCTTAACTGATGTAAATCACCAGAGCTCTGCAAGAGTCTGTGGAAATCTACTCAATGGACAATTTTAATTTTAAATAAGATACAGACTGCAGATTTACCAAAATAGTTTCCATATACTTTCTTGAAATTGCAATGAGAAGAGGAAAATTCACTTTTCCACCCATCCGGTTTCTGTAGGTGATTGGGAGACTATACACTCATTTGGCAGAAGGTAATACAAAAGCACACCTCATTTTCTTTTCTGTCGCACTCAGGTCAATCACCTGTAAGTTTAGAAAGGTTGTCCTGATGCAAAAAAACAGTCAGAGGGAGCACGCAGTTAAAGGCAGAGATGCCTCATCTCTAAGTGATTGGTCTGCATCTTTTATGCCAGGTAGGATGAGAAGTGGCACAAATGTCACACTTCTGCCTTTGAAAGAGCCCTGCCCACTGCTGAAATGGGAGTCCTACAAGCACTTTTTGAGTCTTTTCAGGATTAAAGACAAAAAGCCACTATGACTATAAGGCTTATTGCCAGGGCTTACCCATGGCAGTCACCACACAGAACAGGAGAGCCCTGCACTCATTCTTCTTCCCTTTGGCAGAAGCTGCAAATAGTGCAAGTATCCTTTGGCTACTTGAGTAATTTCGAAGGCTACTCTACTAATTAGTCTGGGTGACTTAGGTACTGTGTTGTTTTGTTGTAGGGAAAAACTGAGAGCAAAAGTTACATTCAAGGTGTTTGATAAAAATAAATAAAGGCTAATTTCAGATACTTCTACAATTACTACTTCTTAACTGCTATTCTGCTTCTTTTTTGTGTCCAGCTGTCATGAAGGTCAGCCTGGGTTTTAAGTAGGCTCTGGCTAGTAGATGCAAACCCTAACCTCTATCCAAGTACACATTCTCTTTGCTCTTAAATTATTAACAATGTCTAATTTCAGATACAAAATCATTTTGCACCCAGACACAAAATCATTTTTGCTTTGTGCATTGAACAGCCTCCACATGATGTTCCTTCTCAACAATTCCAGACCAGAAGGAGGAAACCACTGCAATTCCCATTTCCAAGCTGTAAAGCAGCTTTCAGCACCACCAGCTGACTACTTAGTGTGGTTTAATTAGCTCAGGAACATTCCCAGGCCACTGTGTCAAAATGAAATGTGTGCACAACTGGAGACTCACTCATTGGCAATCAAATTTTTAAGTTACCAGGCCTGCTGAGTTCTCTCTGCATAGCATAGCTGCTTCTTCAAAAGCAGTGATATTCCTCCAAGGGCAAGGGAAAAAGAAAAAAAAAACCCCAAAACGCCAAGCCATATTTTTGCATAATCACAGCTTTCAATAGTACAAAATTCACTGCTAGGTGGGAAATGGCAAAGCAAAGGGTCTTAGAAAAGACAAGGTCCTCAGTGCTCTGATGTGTTAATGCAAGGGAAAAATTGCCTTGCACAGGAGAGATTATAAGGGCTATTTGGCACCATTTTTCTATTGCCAGGTCTTTAGTCTGCCTCATCACAGCCATGGAGTGGAACATCACAGTTTGAAGGGCTCCATGAGCAATACATCTCAAAAAAACCCCCCAGGCTTTCTCCTGCTGCTCAGCCCTCCTTCAGCAGAAGTTTCTCTCACCTCCAGGAAACCCAGGTTATACCATGATGTAATTTAGCCCCTGCTGGCAGTCTCAGTATTGTTTAATTAACTTTTTCAAATTTATTGTGGTTTCTTGCAGATCCAGCATAAATGTTGTGTCTTGGCTCTTGCAAAGCTGACACTGAGAAATCTTGCAGAAAACCTACATGTATTTATTACCACTTACATAGTGTTGCCCCAAACCTGTTAACCCTTTTCTTTTAACAGTACTGAAAATGTATGGTTTTTGTCTATAGTATGCACAATAGAAAGAGGAATGATGCTTTCTTGCCCCCCCCACTTTGCCTGAATTTAGATGCTGTCCTGGTTTGAGTGAGAACAGAACTAATTCTGTTCAGCTGATTTTACTTTTCATTTCAGTTCCTCTAACTGACTGCACTGTCTGAAGTTAGCAGCCTGCTTTCACAGGCAGTGTCTGCTGCTGGCAGTGATAACAGCCCGTGTTTAGAGTTAGTACCAAGTATTGGTGTGCAGACCAAGGCCACTGCTGGATCTTGTGAACCACATTGAGGGGTGCAGGAAAGTGAAAGGCTGCACCTGCAGGGAGGAGCAGACAGGGCAGGGGACCCCAAACTGACCAATGAGGTATCCCAGCCCATATACATCATATTCGGTATAAAGCAGAGGGATCTGGAGGGTCTATATGGGGTTTTTGTTAGCTTGCTAGTTTTGGTTTTGTTTGCTTGCTAGCTTGCTTGCTCCCCCTCTTTCTGGGGGCTCCCAGGCTTCTCTCCCCTCTTGGACTGCTTTGCCAGCTTTGCTCAGCTTGGCTCAGGTCCTCTTTCAGTTCCTTCCTTGGAGCCTCCAAGGAGGACTCTGTCCATTCTGCCTTCAATCCCAATCGGTGTGTTCCTGAATCCGGTACCAGAATCCAGCTCCTGAACACAGCTCCCATCTGCTGCAGGGCCCAGGCTGGGACTGCCCTGGTGCCTGCTCCACAGCATCAGTGGTGATGGTGATGGAATTACCAGCAGGGGCATTGGTTTTGATACTGGTTTTGTATGTATTTGTACATATTCTATTATTATTATTATTCTCATTAAAGCTGTTCTAGTTTCCTTTTCTAATTGCTAAGTCTCTCTCCCTTATTCCCTTCCTCTTCCCTTTGGGGAGGGAGGGGGGTTAACAGAGAGCATCTGTTATTGGTCTAAGGGGCCACCCTGACCCTAAACCGTGACAGATGCTAATTCACATCAATCATGTATTTATTTCTATATATTGGCAAGTAAGGTCAATAATAAGGTAGTTTAATGCCCACCTGTGCACATGTCCAGTCTTACAACAGAGATTACAAGTAGAGGATGACCACATAAAGCCGCTGTACTTGCCTAAATTTCAGAGATGAAGAATAAGGGAAAAAAACCTGAGCTTTGCATCAAAAAGCCATTAATCAAAAAACTGAACAATCATTTCCATCATAATTTAGTGTGGCACAGATCTCAGGCATGCTCCACTGGCCAGGCACTGGCCTTGGCTGGCTCCCTGGTCAGGCGACAGTCCCCAGTGGGGTAACCAGCACCTCAAGCTAAGCACAAAGATATTTCTGCAAGACTCAGAAGGTGATTTCTGCCAGCAAGAGACAACAAATCAAATCTTCACTACCACAGCAAGGGTACATTGAGAACAAATGGTACTGAGCACAGCACCATTCTGCACTGTGCTGGGTTTTGACTGTAGCCTCCCAAATTAAACTACATTTTCTGGATCCTTGCAAGAAACATTAGCACTATTTTTTTATATTTTTTTAAAGTCAAGGAATTTTGGCCCTGTTTCTCAAGCCAAGCAGGTCACAGCTCTCTTAAAATGATGGGCTTCGAGGGAGCCAAGAGTAACTGAGCTACATTAAGAGACTAGCAAAATTTATTAGTAGAGTCTTAAAGGTTTTCCCCAGATATAAGTGAAACACACATTTATTTAATTTTTGTTTGCTCTCTCACTGGTGTCACAAGAAAGTAATGCATTTTTATTTATGGCTTTACAGTCACTTCTGGCTTTGTAAAAGGGAGATAATCATGCATTTCCTGTGTTCTAAGTAGCAGACAAGAAAGAATTTCAGCTTGGTGAGAAATTCTTATGAGCACTGCTTGGAGATACAGCTTTAGGCACATTCTTTCCTAACTGCACAGCATTTTAATGTAATTAAGCACAGCCCCTTGTAAGGAATTGAAGTGTATAACATAAATAGCTCTCTGTTAACCTCTTATTTCAACAAAAGAATGATATCATAATTTTTAAATGCTTTTACAGATGTTTTTAACGAGCGTCAGTGTCTTCAGTTTAGAATACTTTACTCTCTCTAAATTATAGAGTACTTCAGAGCATTAACAGAAAGCTGTCTTCTAGATTGTTTCATTTCATTAATAGTTACGACCCTGAGCAGTGTGTAGCAAGCCCCAAACCCATGGTCTTTTATTAAAGCCTTTTATACATAGGAGACACATTATCTCATATTAAGATGTAATTTCATCACTCTATGTGTATCCAAAATATGTATTCATTCATTTATTGCTATCCCACTTTCACAACAACAGCTGACCTATTTTGTAATTGTTTTACTTCCTCGCGTATCAGTAGAATCAGCTGCAAACAGCAGTTAAAAATAATTTAAAAAGACTACCCAATCCTTGCTAACTAAAAAGATGTACTCCCTAGCCAAGGTAGATCCAGGAAACCTCTCCTGAATTTTGCTGCTTAACTGATATTTAATCAGGAGCAGCATTGCTGGAGCCCACTACATAAATTACTGGATGGACAGGCAGGAAACTTGAATTTTATTCCCAAATTACGTAGACCTTCTGGACAGCCAGCTACACTCTCTAGGGCCTCTTATTTTCCTGTAATCACACTTTTTTGGAAGTGATTTGAAACCTTCAGGTGAGAAATACCCTGCAACTTTTATATATCAGTAATAAAAAGAAGCCTTATGACTGCATCTTTTCCCCATAAAGGCTTCCTATGGGGCCAGCATCACCCACGAAGGTTGTTCTGTAGCATTTGCTGGCTTTTTTACCCTATGAATTGTTGCAAAATGAGCTCCAGTTACTGCTTTGTCATTAGAAGCTTGTGCTGAGACTTGTGCATCTAAATGCTGGTGAATATCCAACCACTGATGTAAATTTTCTTATTACCTATGCTCTGTGCCAAATAAGCATTTGCCTCCTGGTTGCTGCAATGACATTTTTTACAAGGTGCTGCTGCCTGTGAGACCAGATGACAGTGCTAATGACCCATGTCCTTGTTCTTTGCTTCCCTTGCTAACGCCTCTTGTTTCTCCACACTCAATTAAGGAAAGGAATTGAGGTTAATATTCCCGTCCTTGAAATTAAATCTATCCTTGCCCCACAGTGCAATTAATGAAAACAATTTGGATACAGAGCCTTTCATCTCTAGGTCACTGGTTTATTTAGTAGGAGTTGACAATGACTCACGCCATTAATTTGTCTGCTGGGTGGCAAACACGAAGCGAATTGGCGATGTTAGCCTAGATTACAGGCATTCACCTTACAAAACCACTGCCACAATTTAACACCTCTGCTGCTTTCCCAGGTGAAGAGCTGTAGTGGCTACAAGACTTCTTGTATCACAGGTCCTCCTGCAGCCTGTCTGCAGGCCCACCAAGGGTACAGAGGGCCTGTGCCACTCTTGATAGTACTAATTCTAGGGATAATTAGATAAACCTGGCTATTATATGTCAAACTTGGTCTAAATAACAGGGTAAGTTATGATATACATTCTTACTGTGGAAAGAGGTCAATTATATATTTGGTTAAATGATTTTAAGAGCATGTTTGGCAGCACAAAAACAACAGATGGGTCAAAATGGATGTAGGTACCATCTCTGGTTTTCCTCACTGGCAGATGCTGACAATAGGGGAGTTCTTGGGATATTCACAAACGCTAAAAGCATCTGAGAGTAATCTCTCCCAGGTCCAGCTGTGTAGTCTATGGGGAGGCTAACTTTCAAGGCCAAGAGATATATGTTCTGCACTGTGCACTTCAGGAGCCTAAATTAGGCTCACAGCTTTAATTACTTGTGGAGGACCACATCTCTCCCTTGCCTGTAAAGCAAGTGGGAAAAAGCTGCTTTGTAAATACTTCTACTACCCCTCCAGTTAATTGCTCTAAGGCTAAGCTCTGAGAAAATGGTCAGTATGGGAAGAACAGCCACATACTGTGTAGAGACAGCATCATTCCTCTACAACCCTGATCCTTATTACAGAGAAGGCTGTGTATCTTCAAGCTCACAGCAACTGGAACGTCTTCCATTCTTGCTGTCTTGATACACCAGGGTAGGCTTTCCATCCTATGTGACAAACATGCTCAGCTCTTGAAAATACAGAGAAACCTGTCGTTTATTTTCCCACATCTCTTCAGAGCAAAACAAAAAAGATCCCCAGAGTGATGGCTTGCTTACAATCATGTTGAAAATTTCTGAGCTCTGCTGTGCCTGAAAGAAAGGCGAGCCGGCATTAGTGCATTATCATCACTCACAGAGCAACAATTAGGTCTGAGCAGATACCGTGGGGAACATTAGTTCAAGTAAATACCAGACACTGGATCATAAAGGTTCAGAGGAACTGAAAGTGCTTCAAGTTCATAATCTGATTCTTAAGGGATTTGTATTTATGCCAAGTTAATAAGTGAACAGCATAGCCTGTGATTCATTGCCATACTGTACAGCAATAGTTTGATGCAACTGACTGCAATAACACTGATGTTCCATTCAATTTTTGACTGGCTTATGGAGGCAGTCACTTTTCTTCTATTGGCACTCTCAGGCTGGACCACAGGGCAGACAATGGAGCTGATAGCACTGATATTTGAGAAATCTGCTGTGCTGATCTTGCAGAAATCTTCACAGTGTGGAGTGCTGCTTTAGTGGCTTTAATACAGATGAACAAATGCCTTGCCTGAATGCTTCTCTATTTAAGGCGTATTTTAGAACTACTGCACACTTGTCCATTACACAGCAGGAGGGACACTGAACCGGAACACAGTCAGCACTTTTAAACTTCTTTTAAGCGCTTTTAAAAACATCCAGCTCATTCATCCTGTAAGCAAAAAGGACTCCTGGGACCTGGCAGCACCAGCTGACAAAGGGCTACTACAGATAATTTTATATGGCACTGCTCTTTTGTTTTAACAAGTGATAAAAACTTCAGATTTCATAAATATTAATTTATAGTTTATCTTTTAATTGATTCTAACATGTTTTCTTGGGGGGAGTAAGTAGTTATGAGAAATACTGCCTTTTGGTGCAAGAAGCCAACTCAAACAAAGAAACATAAAGCAGCAAGCTGCTTATTATTGTAAACAAATTATAATAAACTTGGCCATTCCACCTGCTCCTGTGATATTAGTAAGACTTCCCTGGGAAATATGGAATAACATACCCTCTTCCTAACCCCTGCACATGCTGTTACTGATCAAGGGCTGTATTGTCTTGGGAGCCTGATGTTTGTTAACAAGCAAAGTGTGTGATACTGTCTGTACTGGTGACACCAAAAGGCACGGCTTGCCAGAAGAGTAACAACCTGTCAGACAGACAGAGTTGGAAAAAGCAAACCTTTTGGAACATCCTCTGCTTCCTGCAGGCGTAAGGGTAATACACCATTTGCTTTCCTGACCAGACAGTTTTAGACATCTGGATTGACATGCAAAATTGTGTGCAATTTAATTTTCCTCACTGACATTCACCTTCATTTTTTTTTTTTTTTTCCAATTTTTTTTGAGATTTCAGCATTTTGTTTAATTTCAGAAAGGGACTTCACAGGTCCACTTTCTGTGAACTCAAAAGCTCTGCTTTACCCCAGCAACTTCAACACCCAGATGAGAAGTAACTGCTCAGGCAAACAGAGATACAATGCTGCTTAAAATCGTGTGTCATAAACAACTGCCATTAGACTGATGTTCTCCCTACTAAAGAGATTCTGAAAATGACTCACTTCACTGTTACTGCTCCCAGATAAATCAAGTAAAGGCTAAACTTCTCTAGAGCCATCTTCTTTGTAATTAGGTTTTATGACTTTCCTTAGCAACTGCCTAATATCTGTACATGACCCTCATTGGCAGACTAAATTTGTAGGAGCTGAGTAGAATACAGAAAAGCTGTGTGCAATTGGTTCTATCAACTAGCTGCTCTTCTAGCTCTGAGACAGGGCACTAGGGAAGGAAAAGAATCCCCAAAATCTGAGTATTCAGACAATTTAAACCAAGCTAGATTCTTAGCATTCGTCCCTTTTTGCACCTTTCAGTGATTTATCACATTAGGATTATATTAAGAGATCAAGTTCTTAGCCTGAGATCCTGCTCCATTAGTTCGATAAAAATTTATGCTTTATGGAGGGGCAAATTCATCTGCACTTCCACCTTGCTTGTTACTCAAGCCTTCAGTTGTATCTGCTGGAAGTCAGCAAAGGCTGAGGTTTGCCCAGGAGGTGCAGGTTACATGATCCTAAAACCATAGAATTAAAGCAGCTGAGACTGAAAACTCAGATTGACCTATAGCACTTTTTGGGGGACCATGCCATAATATGTAAAATAAACAATAAGCTAGCCACATGCAGATCCCCAGCTGTGTTGGTGAGGCTCTCTCCTCTTTCTCCTTTCAAGTCTGAGAAGCCAGAGCACTCGGGAAACCAATTATGAAACCCTCTGCCACACCACTTGTTTCACCATATTGTTCCTTTGGTAGGGCATTCAGAGGCCTTCTGCCAAGTCTACAGGTTTGTTTTCCTAATCTGGATTCTGCTAAATCTACAGGTTTGTTTCCCTGATCTGGAGCTCAATGACCCTCATGAACTTCCCTTTCCGCCCCCCCCAACAAATAAAACAACCCCCAACTCAGCCATCTCTTGGTACATAATGTTTTTGACAAGCACAAGATGATGCTAAACCTCACACTTTGCTACAGCTTTGGTGTCTGCTAGCACTCGAGGATACCTGGAGTGGTGGCTACCAAAAACAGCAGCAAGGCTCTTGCCAGCAGGCCTGCTAACATTCAGCCATGGCACTGTGCTCTGATATAAAGCACAGGTGCACTGACCAAAATGGCTCCTCGCGCCATCTCTGCCTCTTAGGCCCTATCCAAGCACTTTACTGACAGAAGCAGTTTGTGCCCGGCTGCCCCACAGACCCCAGGCAGCCTTCGTAGGACAAGCTAAATTAGCTTCACCTCCTACCTCATGAACAATTCCCAGCTATGCTCTAGCCTTGTTGCTAATGATGATGTAAGAAACTTTAATAAGAATCTGATTTGCACGTACCAGGTTTAACTTTTTGGAGACAGCTGTTCGAGGAATCCTCTAGTGACAGGCACAGGCGGCTCTTCTGGGGCCTTGGAGAACAAAGATGTTTGCAGGAACACTTCAGCAGTGGTGGCTTGGCAAATACAGACATCCTCAGATGATAGGACCACTTATTCCCTCTTAGCCTAACCTGTGTAACTTTGCCTGTTTATGGAAGGGAGTCTGAGTAGTTTTAAATACATATTATAATTGACACCAGCAATGCTGTGTAAAAGGCTCAGTGCAAACAGCTCTCCTTTTTCTTAAGTGTTTTTTTGGCTACTCCTTTCACACCACAGGAACTATCAGGACAGTCATGATGGCTTTACACATCGCTCAAAGGTGGCCCAACAGGTGAAGTCCACCTTGCTGCTTCCCATGAAAAAGGAGAGAAACATAGCTAAATAGAGCTTTTAGGCATATCTACCTCATTGTATGATCTTCAAGTCTCCTACAACTAGGGCTTTCTTTTCTAATTTTCTGCTATGAGCTAAAACTGTGTCCCTCCCATCCCATGTGTTGAGTGCATAGGCTATATGAATGCAAGTCACTCCTTGGTCCTCTGCCTAAATACCACAGGAGAGCAGCCCACATGCAGCTGCTCCACAGTATCTCCCCTTCAACAGCAGTATGAAGGGAAGAAAGTGTCTGGGAAAAGGGAAGACCACTACATTTCCACCAGTCCACACATCAGCATCAGCAGATTTGTATTTATGCAGGGAGCGGACAGTGCTTAAGGACAGGAAGAGGTCTGAGGGAAGCCAAAACTCTTGAGCCTGCACGCTGCTAGGGAGCCAGTCAGGGTACACAGTGTCATCCCCCCCCTCTCCCCCAGCACTGGCAAAGAGCTGTGTTCTCACAGCAAGGAGGCAGGGACTCCACCCACTTCCAAGGTCTTCCTCTCCCAGTTTCAGGCTGGATATGATTTTAACTTCTTACAATGCAACAATCTGTTTCTCTCCTTCCATCTGTAAAAGGCAACAGCTCCCAAGAGTAAGACAGGCTGCCTTTATCCAAGTGGAAAGGGGGTAAGGGGGTATTGACAAAGCATGGGGAATTATGTGAACACAAGCCTATTTTATCCATTGGAGTATCTCAAATTTTTAGCTACTTAGTGTGAAGCACACAGCTCTGAATACAAACTTTTTTTCATTAATGCTTGTTGAGGTTGAAGCCCTAGGATTAGCAGTGCTCTTCAAGTACTTTAAGACAGTATTTTACTCATAATTAAAAATCCAGAATATTCACTCTAAATTCAGTTTTACTCTTTCACTAAGTACTCCTCCATGACCAGTTTCAGGATGTAGGTTCAAAGTCAAAACACTTGTAGTAAATCTGTTCAAGTGCAGTGGGAAATCTGAACTGTCCCCACGAAAAGTACAAAAGGGTTACAGGGGCACAGAAAATAACTGATGTGTTGTCACACACGCCCACCCACCTGTATTTATCTGCCTCTATACAACTTGATCCCCACAGACTTAGAGCCCCATTCATCTAGTGACATTATTAAAATAAATAAAAGCTAACTACAGAAAGCTCATGTTTTGGAAACAAAAAGACATCTAGCAATTCTCTCCACACCTACACACCTAAGTAGGTAACAGTGTGTATACACGTGCATATAGAGGTTCACAGGCTTACTTTCGTAAGATCCTCATCTTCAAGCAGTTCACCACAGGGAAATGTATTTTGAGAGGTTGAGTGTGCCACACCATTTTTTTTTTTCCCTTGTCCATCCAAACTTCTGCAGGTTTGAGCAGCACACCTGAAATGGTCAAGTTGTTCAAAGCATCTCAGAAGTGATCTGAAGCATGATTTTGTGTTCTTCACAGGCAAGAAGGCAGTTAAGGGGTTGCCTCTGTCTGTGGTATGGCAACAGAGACTCTCAAGCAGTAAAATCCATTAAGAACAAAACCCAGAAGGTTCCAGGGAATGGCATTTGTCGGAACTGAACAATGAAAGATGAGCACTGATCTTTTTTGCAGAATATCCCAGTGAAAGATGTGGCATTCTTAAAATATCTTCATACTCAGTTACGAGTGGGACTATTCATCCTACACCCCTCTTTTGCACACAGGAAGGGAAGAGCTAATAGCAGAAGAATTTTCTTTTGGCGGTGGGAACAACTGCATGATGATTAGCCCCCACCCCATGTGGGATTCCATCAGAGATCAAGGATGCCCTGGCAAGTGTTGGGGCATTACTAAATGTTTGTGTAAGTCTCTTAGCTTTTATTAATTAGATTCCTGACGACACAATAAAACCCTGTAGCAGAAAGCCACACTGCTCATTCCTGAATCATATGAAATCAGTCACCATTTATGTACAAGTTCTGAATGACAATCTTAAATTTCTCATCAGAAAAAACACACAAACAAAAAAAACCCCAAAAAACCAAACCCAAAAGCCTAAAAAAAAAGCATTTTTGGCAGAACTGCACAGTGTACAGAAGCATACTTTCAATTACACAATATTTTACAGAACACATACTATAACAAAAAGCAGAGCCTGTTACCTTTTCTGAGAAGGCAGTGCCCAGACAGAACTAGCTGTTTTACCTCCATTATTAGAAGAATAGCTTTAACTGGACAAAGAGTACATGAAAAAATTCCTGAAGACTCCAGATAGTTTAACAGAAAAAGTACATTTGTAAACACCTTTAACACGAGAGCCTTATGAAAATAATAAAAGGTCACTGGAAGTTAAGCTGTAGCCCAAATCAGTATATTCTGCCCTTTCAGGTTGGCTTTTTTTTTTTTTTTTTTATTTAAATGACACACAGATTTTTTTCCCCATAAAACATTAAGAAATCTGGGCAAATACCTTTTAACTTTTTGGTGGAATTAACAAAGGGATAATTTGAAGGCAAAAGGTCAAATTCCAAATTCCCTTTGAAACTCAGACGAGCAATATAACCTAAGTATTGAATAGAGCCAGGTTCAATGGTGCATGGTAGCGTAGTACTTTGTACATTCTGAGACTCTTTTCAATGTAAGCCCTTAAAAGTCATAAGCAACTGCTGGAACAGACTTTTGTATGAAGTAGCATTAAGTCAGCATTGCGTTCGCTTTCATTATTCAAACTTTGCCATAGAGTGACTTTTCATCTAAAATACTCATTTATTACTTAAGGTTATCTGTTTTATGACAGGCCAAACTGTAAAAACTGTCCTGGGAAATGCTCTAGTGTATGTAGTTATCAACCATGCATCCAAAGTTGAGCATTAGTATTTGTGCTACACTACTTCATGCTTCAGCATATGCTAAGAAAGCTGCTATCACAGAGAGTGTGTCCATTTTGGTAGATAGACAGATGTATGTAAACAGCAATGCTCTGGATAACTTGTTCTATTCCTAATACAGTTATTTTCTCTGCCAATTATATTTTGCTATAAATATGCATGCCCTTAAGTTGATCCCAATATCAGTTTCGGCTAACTAATCAAATTATCTGCTAAGGTTTTGGGAAATGATTAGCCTTCCTTTATTTAAATAAAGCGAGGAAAGGTTTTCTAACTCCCAAAGGTTTGCCAACAACAGATTTATTTTCAAGACCGGATGGCTCTGTTCAGTAAGCTGTTCATCATCTTTGCTGTTCACAGATAAGCACAAAAGTATTATAGTCTTTTATCAGGTAGGCAGGGAGGGGAAGAGAAAATACTGTGAGGTTTTGGCCCTTAATGGTTTTCCAAGTTCAGTCTAGGGGGTCTTATGAATAATAATTAATTTGAAATAAGCATAAGACAAATTTCAGAATATTTCTCTTGCATTTTGAGGACTCAGCTGCTAAATTTACATTTTCTGTTTTCCTTTTGCAAAAGACTGGTACTAAAACCCTGTGCACAACTGAGCACACCAAAAGCTAATGCAAGGAATAATTTCTCATTGTATTTAGGAGTGCATAAATTTTGTACCAGTTAAAAGTTAATTCATAATCCAAACAATCAATCTGCAATGTAAACAAGTAGTTATTTTTTTCCATGTAATAATTGTAAATAATGACACTGAACATTATGTATTCTGCTTGAATTCATTAAAAGCAATTCTTCAGTCACAAAGGCAGCTGACATTCTGTGATGGACTTCCTTTAAACTACGTTCAAATGAGCGGAATAAGAGATTCCTGATAAGAGATCTAAGCCATTTCCCTTGTTTTCTTAATAACTTCCTCTATTTGCATACTCAACTCCATTCTTAATTTGTTATTAAAAATAAATTAATTTCCCCCAACCATTCTCTTCCTATCTAGAACACACATTTACATTTATGGTAAATGGTTTACAGCAAAGAAGTTGTAAGAGAAAAAAAAAAATCCAAGAAGTGGTACAAAGGGAGCAAGTATTTAAAATTTTGTATTAATTTGCTTTCTGAGTTTCCTTCCAAAGATGCTACAGGGACAAAAGCTTTAAAGGTTTAAAACACACTTTCACACATTTTTGATTCTGTCCATTTCTTATACAAGGGATCAACCTTGCCCAGTGAATTAGAATCACCTTGATAACTTTTGCCTAGTAATTAAATGAAACAGCATGTCATTCCCCCCAAGAAAGTAAAGAAAATACAGTCTTTTACTTCAAATATTTTATGAATGCAAGATTACAAGAAATATATTAGTCAAAATGCAGGGCTATCAAGCACTGAACCAAGGAGGCTGGCATCAGTTTGCCTATCATTTTGCATGTGGAAAAAAATACACTACTTCTACAGGTAAAAGGCATCACTAATGCATCATGAATTACTCTAGCCAGCCAACATCACCTCTGCAGCTCGGTGCATGTTTAAGTCCTGAAAATTATCATCATATTAATAGTTTGAGATGAGACACTGGAACAAAAATCATTCTTAAACAGGGAAGGTTTTTGTTTTGCTCTTATCGAGCTAACACCAAAAACTAAAACCAAGATCTTACAATTTAGCAGCCACTTTAACACTTGTTAGGCTAGCCTTCACACAAGGAGCATGCATACAGCCACTGTTCTTAAGTTGAGGGCTGTTGGTAAATTCAAGTCATTGTTTTCTCACCTTATTCCATTAACCTGTTGAACTGGATGTCCACCATAGGAAAAAGAAAATTAAAATGATCTTAATTGTAGCAGACAAATACAGATCACACCAAGAAGCTAACACTCATGGGTTGTCGATAATAAGGGATAATAATAAAAAAAAGTCAGTCTTTTCTGTGCATATTTTTCATTTGAAAGGTCCCAGAAAATCATGATGTGCCTGGTCGTTTCTGTTGCTGGTTTCTGATGACCTCTAATTGTTTTTTGCATTGCTGATAGTAAGTTGAGAGACTTTTGTTTTCATCTAAGAGCTTTTTATGTTCTTGTACCAGACGGGATGTGTTTTGCTGGTCTTTTTCATCCTGGTCCAGTTCTGCTATTAGTTCTTGTCTAAAAAAAAAAAAAAAACAAAGTAACTGTCATTTATAATTTACTTCTATTTGTGTGTAGTTGACTTCATATGTTTCAAATCAGCATTTGATTATCAGTCTGAACTCATGGCTGGGGCTATTTTGTGCAAAAAAACCCCAACAACTTATTCTTTACTATAGTCTGGGGAAAATTTCTCTTTCAAATCAAATCCACATTTAAACTTCAAAATACCTGCAAGCCATAGCCTCAATTGTCCTTTATATCTTTCAGACACAGTTCTACAGGTCACACTAAAATACCTAAGGATGACAGTGAACTTCATACATATATTCCATTCTAATTTTGCTTAAGTACGTGTACATTTAAAAATTAAAAAGGCACTTAAAAGACAAAATTGTGATAATTTTGGTAATTTTTCAGTGAAGTGCTGTTTTCTATTTGGACTTGAACTGCTTAAAGCAGTGGACAAGCAGAATCTAACAAATTATTTTTGTTGACTGTCATTTCACTTAATTTATGCCGTAAGTGTTCTATCTTACTTTAAGCAACAATTTCAGAGGAACAAACACATTGATAAACTTGCTATAAATTATCCTGCAAAACTGATGTAGCAGTTTGTTTTACTATTTGTTTATGAGGTGACAAGGAGGCACGCTGCCAGCAATATTTTAGCAACAAAATAGTAGAGGAGAAAGTTCATGTTAATTAATAGTTGCCATATGGTTTGCAATTACAGTTAAAGAAAACTTAATCATTCTATAAAGGCTGAACTAATAACTACCTTAACCAGCATTAAATTCATCAATTGCAACAGTTCTTTTTTTCATTTTAATACTTATGGGCAATGATGTTCTAAGAAAAAACAGAGCGGGAGAAATGTGTATATAGACTTCCTAGGGAAAAAAAAAAAAAAAAAAAAGAAGTAGGAATCTAAAGGTACAGAATTAACAATTTTGAAACAGAAACACATTTTTATATAATTGATTGACCCTTAGGGACAACAGAAATAATAGCAAAATTAAGATCTTCAGGCTAGCTTCAGTATCTCTGAAGTCTAAAAATGCTAGTAGCACTTGAAAAAAAAAATTGTTCTCAAGATTCTAAGCCAAAAGTGAATAGAGGATAGCAGGTCAATTTTAAAGTAGCTGCTTTTGCTGTTCCATGTGTTATTTCTAATATACAAGAGGTTTATACACACACTTCTCTCATTAGCTATCCCACAAACACCAGGATGAACTCCTCAATAACAACTGCTTGCCTGCAAGGGCTCAGACACCGGTGGATAACAAGCTGCTTACTTGGCCTAGCATGGGAGTATATATGGAGCATATATGACCTCTCACAACTACTCCCTAACATCAGGAAACAAATCGTGAGAAGCGGGACACAACAGAATGTATTTCAAACTGAAGTTCTGAATCAGCAAGAACTTTGGCCCTTTTCCAACAATACATGAAGTTGCTTCACTTATGTGTATACGGTGTATGAGAAAAGAGTTTATTTCTAGTGCACGGGGATAAGAAGGTACATAATGCCTTTAAAGTATTAGGTCCTAAATATATGGTATAAAAACACATGATGTGCACCGATAATAGTTGTAAATGTGATGATTGACAAAAGTAAGATATAAGATAAAAAAAACTAACTGCAAAATGAGTAACACTGACGTATTACTCAAAATTTTGTAGTCCATTATCCAAACATTTATCTACAAATTACAACCGAAAATCTTCTACTGGACAGCAGTGTAAATAGAATTCCAAGGTTCCTCAACACTCCAGGTCTTTCACTTGAGATGATATAAACAAACATTATTAGCATTTTACATACACAAATGTGCCACACATTTTTAAAGTAGAACTTGTCCAGAATAGTCTTGATATTGATTAAAACTTTCGGTTACCTGCTCTAAATATCTGACCTGGACTGAGCATCTCAGTATTTCTGAGATTAAGGCTGGAAATAATTACAGCTTATGAAATGTTACGTCATAAAGACAGAAATATTAGTCACAGGTAACTGACTTAATGTAAAAAACATATGGAAGAACAGAAAGGGTTAAACATATTTCACTCACTTCCTCTGCAACAGCAATGCGATTTCTGTCTGAACTTTCATATATTCTTGTGCCATTTTGCAGTGCTGTTCAAACACAGCCATAGATTCTTTGGAGTTTGGGCATGGTGCTAGAGGCTGAAAATAAATCAGACATGTTAAAAACTAATGAACTGATATCTTAGTATATAGTGTGTTAGAATGTCTCTGCAGTGTATTTATAACATCTTTTAAAAACCAGTAAGCTTTTAAAAATAAATGCCCTGGAAAATGTTACTGCGCTGTTGTCAAAGTTGACTCAAACCTCAAACCTGCAGTTATTAATCTTGATACCCTGTCACAAAAGTCAAAGCAGTGTTTAATTCCACACACAACAAATAAAAGTATATACAACAATTTAATTAAATAACACTCAAGTAAATGATGCCTGTCTTTGACAGTCAAACTCAGCTTACATTTGGTTTTAGGGATCATGTTTACCAGGGCTTGTTTTTAATAGCTTGACCAAATCTGAGTCAACCAATCTCAGATTACATAATGTATTTTTTTACCCTTGGTCAAAATTTAGACAGAATATAAACACAGGTAAATATGTGGCACTATATTTTGCAGCCCAAAATTAATACATGAGAATGAAATGCAAGACAAAGGCACAAATAAAGCATATACTGATTACCTGCAACTGATGATCTAATGTAAGATATGCCATTGGGATGGAGTTATCTGACCCGTTGGTCTCTGTAACAATACCAAGAAAAAAAAATAATGTATTTTCACAGTTAATTCTGTTCTTACAGGACAACAACAAGAATTCCAAATCATGTCACAATACACAATCTGATGTGAAAAGGCAAATGGAAATAGCAGCGTTCCAATCCCAAGGCAGATGAATCATTTTGTTTTTCTTATAAAGTTAAGAACTTCAAAAGTATGGTCTTATCACACCAAGAAGAAATAAAGTTAAAGGTTAACATCCTACATTACTAGAAGCCATGTAACAGCATATAGATTTAAAAAAATACTACTTTTGTACAGTTTGCAATCACATTCTCTGTTTATAAAAAATTGCCATTTCATTCTTGTTTATGAAGGATCAGCCAGCCAGCCCATGCATCTAATCATTTTAAAATTAGAAGCTGTACAAACCAGCTCTGCTAAAATAAACTAAGCACAACCTCCTGCTCTGTTTTGAAACCTGCTCCCAGTGAGGTCTGTAAGTAACTTCCTCACAACATGCTTTAGGGCATCATCTTTACTCTGTAGAGACACTTTGTGGGTAGCAAGGAGCCCAATAACCAATTTGTCTCCTAGGACTGGCTGCTCTCTTCTTACATTGCAGTTACTCTGTATTTCTCTAGTGCTTTCATTTCAGATTTAACGTTTCTCAATTATACAGATTCTATCTTTTGGTAGCCCACAATATGGGGATCACAAGGTTACTCTTAAGCTTTAAGAGACATAGAAGTAAAGACACATGGAGAAACTACTGATTTTATAGCTGCATTACTGCTACTAGAGGATTATATGGTGGAGGGTAGGTGGGGAAAAAAAAGGGGCTGCTTACCCATACCCCAAAAGCACCTGCCACAGAGTAGTCGTGGTAGAGAAACTAAGGTGTTGCCCTCAAAGACTATGCTATCTCCAAGAGCAGCTTCAAAAGGAAACAGAAATAAGAGGGTGGGAATGGAGAAAAAGTGGTTAAGTGTATGCTTGTAAGGAAACTGGAAGGTGGTAAAAAAATAAACAAAACAAAACCAAAACCAAACCAAAGAAAACCAAACCCCTAAAACCAGAGACCACATCATCTTAAATAAGAACAATATAGAAAGTCCTTTCCTACATTAGGTTAATGCATATATGGAATACTGCTACAGCAAAGGAATTATTGCAATGTTTCAAATACATCAATACATACAAAATACTTCACATTACATTTCTGAATGTTTCAGTATCATATCACAAAACTGTAACTTCTCTTGTGATTGACCAAATACACCCGCATCCTCATTTTATCACTTTACCTCATTAACTTAAAAATATACCCTCTTTTACAGAAAGATGAAATTATTTCTCTCTTTAGAAATTCAAACAATTCTTTGTTCATGGACTCTGTAAGCCTAACAAGAAAAAAACCATACATGTGGTACACACATTCAAGGGAAGGGATTTCCTGGGGGCAGAAAACAGACCTGAATTTTACTTCTAATGCTGTGCTGCATGTAAGGCCAAAGACTTCGGACAAACTGCCTGTGCACTGGTATACGATCAGCAACTTTCAGTTCCCAGTGAACTACTGACTATGAGCTTGCTTCTGTGTGAGGCAGCAATTCCCATAAGCACTCACTACCTAAAGTAACTCAGGAACCAAGCTACACAAAAGAGGGCAGAGGGGAGCTGCGGCAGTGGACAAGGGCTTTGGGAACATATGATTGCCTGATTACACTCTATACCTTGTCAAAGTGACCATGTACAGAAAGAAGAAAGCACTGAAGTAAAATGTAAGAATATGTTGCCCTTCTCCCATTAAAATGGGGAAAAAACCCCCAAAGGACACATCTTACACACAGAGTCACATTATATTTGGTATAATAAAAGTGTGTATATATGTGTGTATATAAATATATATATATATATAGGCTTGTGCAGGAGTCAATGCACATCTGAGTTTCCTTTTTGCAGTAGGTTAGAGGAAAAGAACAAAAGAGTCTGATCAGCCAAAGATGAAACAGATTACAAGAAAAAGATTTCATTATTTGAGACACTATGAGGTACCAGCTTGAGACTAAGTGTAAGATTCAACATGTACTTTTTGGTAACAAAAAATGAATTCTTATTTATACCCCAAAAAGGAATTTGATGGGGATCCATTGTTTTAATGCAGTCCATTACTGCTTCTTTTCATTATGACTTTTAAAGTTGAATTAAACTATTAAATTATGTTCATTCTTAGTCCTATTTCATAACAAAAGAACAGTGATGCTATGTGGAAGTATTTACGACACTTCTGCAGACACACTTATGTTAGTTCATTTAAAAACAGTAAGATTGTGTGCACATGTATGTTCTGCATATGCAAAATTACAATACAGATGAAAAAACAGAATTAACATATACTAGCTGATACTCACCTATATACTATTTCATTCCAGAAGTCAGAGCAATGAAAGCTTTAACTGTCCATTCATTATAAAAATGCACAAAACTAAAATGCTTTAAGATGTCTATTTCCCTAATTACCCAAAACCATACTACAGTCACAAACTGGTGCTAAAAGATCTGCATTAAATGCTACTATCACTACATATGTACAATACTTCCCTATAGGCAAAATGCTTACAAGTTTGTGTAACTTAATACAATCTATATAAAAAAGGTTCATAAGGCCAGTGTGCAAACCAAACCAGTAATGTAATGACTTAATTTAAGCAGATTTTTGCTGCTTAAGTTTATTAATGTCTAAGCACACATCCCACATGACAAACAAATATTTGATATTTTTTTGCAGGCATAAGGTTAACTAATGAACAAAGGATTACCTGCATCATCAGGTGTCCATGGATTACGAGTTGGCTTTTCAGAGGTTGGTCCCGAGGTAGTGATCATTCTCACACTAGGACTAGATGATCTACTGCTGTTTCTACTTTCCTGAAATGATAACAGAAAACAAAATAAAATTAAGGGAAGGTATTTTTGAAGGCTTCTTTTAAAAACAAAAGACTTATTAAAAAGAAAAATAAATGTGAAGAAACCTGAACCTATAATACTCCCAAATACCCTCTTCCACAAGCTTTTATTATGAAAGTTTTCCAGATAGTTTGATAAACTTAACATGCACTGCAGGAATAATTTCATCCACTCCATCTTTAGGGTATAGAAATAAATGGATATAATTTGGCTACTCAGCATAATAAAAAGCAGTGCTGATCACTGTGTTCAAGATCTTTATATAAAAGCACAACACCACATTCAGTAATTTTAACACTACCATTCAGTGAAATTTAGTAGCTCCCTAACAGAAGGAAGAAGTTTGTTTCCAATGTTTAATCAATGAAAGGAACTACTTTCAACTGAAGGAATGCATCTTAGGAACTGCTCTATTAGTCTACAGTTTTCTCATGGTTCTTATGTTAACTCAGAGGTTATGAGATTCAGCTTTAGAAAACATGAAAAAGAAAGTATTTAATCAAGAAGGATCAAACAATTAAAGCAAAGCAATTAGAAAATGAGTATGTTCTCTCTCACATAGCAAATTAACTAAACCAAGATTCTATAGGAAGCTCCTTTACATACAGTTTGACTCCTCCAATTGTTTTGTTTACCAAAGCACAAAACCATAATACAGACTTCATTATGCTACTGAGCTTCTTTTTCAGAATTATTGTTTACAGTATATATACTTGGATTTCGTATACCCCCTCATTGACATAAAAGTAACACAGTAAAAGACTTAAGACTATAAATCGCAGCAAGTTTTTCAGGAAAAAAAAGATGAAGTAAAAAGAAAAAATGCTATTAAAATACAGCTATTTTCAGTATGGTGTATCTATCATTAAGCAATTACTTAAATGTCCCTATTTTTCAAAAGAAGCACTCAAATATACATTATTTCAAGAATGTATTTCTGTATTATTCTAATTTCCAAATATCCTATCTTAATTTTTAAAAGCCAGGATTTCAGTCAAGTCACAATCCAAAGAATAACAAGACTCAACACGCTGAAATACCTATGATTTCAACTGCATTATGTTTCTCCTGTAATTTTTATTAACCTTTCAGTGATTTACATTAGTAGCCATAAACAGGGCAAAAAACGATTTCAGAAATAATCCGATGGATGATATTAGCAGGATGATGGCATCAGACATTTTGAAAAAAGCTTTTCTGTTGGGAGTCTTTGTTGACATTAAGCCAAGCCTAAGTTGCTGGGCTTACATTTTACTGTCAGTGTCCTCAGATAAGAATCATAAACACACTCAGCGAATGTGAAAGGTCAGAAAACAGAGCAAGCACTTAACAGTGTGTAAGTCGTTTAAGCAAAAAAAGATTTGTTGAGTATCTACAGCTGATAGCAAAGGGTGTCTGTGGAGTACTCTAATTACAGCAACTTCTTGATGTTGTACTAGATTGCTTGCTCTACCAGATTGTTTTGATAGCAGAGAAAAAGAAATACTTCCTTGATAACACTATTTAGAGAAAATTCTTAGAGATAGAAATGAAGGATTCATATCTGAAGGGCAGGTAAAAAGCATTGCAAAGTCCAAGGGAAGTTCACAAAACTAACACCTGTTAGATTACAGCACTTGAGTGTGAGTTGAGAGATAACTTAGGTAGGCCTCCTGCATGTCATCCCCTCTGGACAAGTAAGCCACTGACTGTTCTTTGCCAATCAGAAATGGGAGCAGACTACCCTTCCACCAGTAGCACTTCATCCTTACTTCCTCCAGGTATCTCAGTATGCTCAACAGGCTTGTTACCAGGCTACTCTAAAATCACATTTGTGAGGTCGATAAAAACCACATGGCATTTTTAGCTTCTTAGCTTCCATTTCTCAAAGATTTGCACTTTTGAAAAGCTGGAGTTCTTTGAGGAATAACACCGCCCTCAAGTTGAATTAAAATGGGCAACTCAATTTAAAGACATCATCGTTACTAGTCCTGCCGCCTCATCTGTGGATTTTATCTTGCTGTGAAAGGAAAGATGAAAAAAAAAGTGTGTCTGTGACCAATTTCACAATCTCAAGGACAGAATGATTCATCTGTAATACCAGATCCCCCAAATTATCACACTTAGCTTGCATGCATGTGGGCGCATACATTCTGACCTTGCTTCTCAACTGTTCAATAAAGTAAAATGTTTTCTTTAATATATTATTTTCCACTCCAAAATAAACTGCAACTGTTATGAGGGCCCAGTAATAGTTACTATACCCCAAAGTTTAAAAAAGGTAGTTTTGATATCACAATAGCATTGCAAAGGATCATGTACCAAAACAACCAAGCCAATAAAAGATACAGGTAAGGCCATGGATACTGCAGTTCTTGTGTGATTATGCCAAATATGATTTTCAGTATCTGTATAAAATATCAAGCTCTGTAAAGATTCCATCCAGTGTAAAGAGCAGGTTCACTGTGTTCCTTCAAGCCCCCAAAAGTGTTTATAGCTGCAGTTCAGAGTCTGCACATCTGTTTCTATGTTACAGATGTGTTTAGGTAAGAGCAATAATACAGGAGGGACAAAACAATACAAAGTTTTGAAACACATGCACAGGGAAATGGAAAGCTAAAAGAAACAATTAAGTGCAAAAAAAATTATGTGGAAAAAAAATAATAGAATGTAACAGTATATGGATGGAAAAAAACAGAAATCTAGCATTTGACTTTACAGAGACAGTTGCATCAGTGCTACTCATGTCACTTTGAGTAAGGTCCAACCTAAGGGCACCAAGCACTACAGAAATTTGTGAAAAACAGGATTTAAACACATGTTCTCAACACTGAACCACTCCAAAAGCTGATGCAAACCCTTTGGCTTCAGACATTTTCCTGTCTAAACTGTTGATGTAAAAGGGTCAGTTGAGTAGTAAAGTAATTCGCAAAGCACTATTTCAGTGTATGCTGTTGATACAATCAGTAACAGCAATACTGGAAAATGCCTTAAGTGTCTCAACACCATAAAAACAGTAATAATGAGCCACACAAACCACACAAAACATACCTTCTAGCAGTGCACAGAAATAAAATAGAATCAGAAATATACAAGAAGGTCAGACTAAACCAGGCCATCAGGTAAGCACCCCAAACTTTGGTATATTTATATTTTCAAGTCCAGTTTTTTATCCACCTTAACAAGAAATTCCATTCTGAATTGGAAAAACCTTCATGATTAAAAAGGTTGTTATAACAGCATCATCTTCTATTGACACAGTGGCACTTTACAGGAAAAACATGTTTAATAGAAAGATTTCTGATCAGCTTTAGCGTGTCAGTAATTTCTTTTATTTTTTTCAATTAAAAAAAAAGTGCACTCTGTCAATCCTTCATTTTTGACTGGGATAGGAGCTTACCAAGGGCTGGCTGGTGTGGGAGTGGAGGCCTACAGTGCCATAGCAGCTTGGTGAAGAAGGCTGTTCCACAGGGTGGGTGTAAAGGAGAATGGAATGCAGGGAAGAAGGATGTTTGCAATGAAGGGAGGGAGGGGGAAGGGGATTTTCACATTAGAAAGGATAACCTATATATGGTATGGTGCATATGGGGAGAGATGATAAACTGACCAGAGCTAAGCTAGTCACACATGTTGTTTCTGCTTTGGCTAGTAGATTGCTTATATGGATAGCAGGTCCAAGGTTTTTAATAAAAACTCAAGGCAGTGAGGTCTAGAGCTATTAAAACCCATAAGGAGCAATCTTAAATCTTTTGCCATAATTGCATTGGGCTTTCCTTCTTCATTGGTTTCTAATTTATTTCAAACAAACATATGCATGTCAAAAGTTAGCATTAGTTTCAGCAGAATTTTCTATCACTTCTCACATCAAAAAGGGGATGAAAATTCATTACATGGGCAGTGCAAAAGTTTCTTCCAAAGTGCATTTTTCATTTTGATTTTTAAATATTATGTCTTACAGATTTTATCATAGCATTTCCAAAAACTGCAAGATAACAGATAATTGTAATTCCTCCACTTCGACTTTCAACATGTACACTATCAGAAGCAAGAAGATAAAATGTGATTCTGCTACTTCCATAGATCCTTATCAGAAATTGGCAATGTAAATAAAAAAATTTCTGTATCCTCCTGGTCACAAGGAAAATTTAGCTAGAACATCCATACAAGCAGCAGAACAGCTTTCAAAGAAAGATTATTATAATAGTAGTTAAGATATGAAGTAGATGCTGAAATTCTGTATTTTTAAATAATAACCTTTCATTAAAATGATCAGATTAAAAAAATAAATAAAAGGCAATAATTACAAATATTCAAACATCAATCAGCAATCTGGTATAACTGAGGTATTGTGTATATGCTTATTATTTTTTTTTTCTCAAGTCTTGCATAAACTTAGTTCTACAATTAACCGAATAGGCTAATTGATTTCTTTACAACATTTTACAGATTAATTTCTTCCTAACAAACCTATCTTCTCTGAAGATATGAAAATGCATTTAAGACTAATTTGTTATTTTTTGATAGATGTACATAGTAAATTCTACTAATAATACCTGGGGGACCGATGAGGTTTCTGTGGCAATCACACTCCATAGAATTAAAGAAGGATCAAATGTTGATCTCCCTGATAATTACACACTCCAAAAATTACTGCAGTAATCTAAAATAGGTGGTAAATTGTTTAATATGGGAATTTAACATGGAAACCTGTTTAACCTGATGAACATCCTAAGCTCCAATTTCCCACATCCAAATAATAGCAGCGATCTCAAAATTGCCAGTTAACACTAAAGACCAAATAGCCTCTGTCAATTACTGAAACAGACAATGAAACAATTAAAACCACAACCACATCTGAATGAAGCATTAGCTGTACTGTTCTCATTTCACATGTTCTTAGTTTAATTGCAATTCTTTATAGCATACCACCATGTCTGTTACCATGGCAGTTACGATACCAGATAAGAAGCTGTGCTATTATAAATTATCTTATTGAGATAGTCCTTTTCTAAGCAAAACTTTGTGACAGCACCCTCCTGTAAACTTTTCATTAAGAAATGGAGAGATACTACTGTAAGTTACTGTTCAGGGTTCAGGGACGGATAATAAATACATTTATAATATGATGCACGCTTTTTATTTTCATGCAAAAACTGAGCCTCATGTATGTAGAACTGCTTCAGACAATCATAAGTAGTAGTTACAGTTGTTTTTCACATATAGAATGGTGAAAAGGCTTTCTGGCATAACATCTGCCCTCAGCCAAGTTAAGGGGTACACAAAAACTACATGTACACAAAGATGACAAATGCAGCATAAGCTGTATAGGAAACACTTCTTATCTAGAGCTCATTCATAGATTACCCTCGTGGAATCTCATTTAAATGGAATACAAATGACATTACAGTCTGTCAAGCTTTCACATCATTTCTATGAAAGCATCAGAGGTGAATATTTCCAGACCAGTTTCCCTGTACAGATTTGGTGGTGACTGCACTGTAAGATAAAGAAGAGATGAGAAAGACTTTACCTGACTGGACTCTGTTCCAGTGACACTAAGATCTTGAATGGATCTGCGCCTCTGCTGTCCGTTTCCTGCTAGGAAAAAAACAAAACAAAAACAAACCAGTGAAATCTATTCAGAACAAAATAAGAAGGGTGAGACTGTTGCAGAGGAGCTTGGAATTTGTACAAATCCACAGAGAGAAAGTGAGAGAGGGGGAGAGAGAGACAGCTGCAGAATTTTAACTCAAAACATGCTGGCCTGTCAACAAAAAGTATACTCTTAATACAATAACCACTCCTACCACATGAATAGCTGCTGCACTCTACTCCACCATCTTCTGTCACATGTATTTGGTCAGGCTTAGTACTCAGGGCAGGAGCTGATGACGACATCTATTTCAAGTGCGTTACGTTATGGGGATTTCTAAAAGCTAGACCGCGAAGATAACAGGCTGCCAGCTTTAACCTGTTACTCTTTGGCGTGCTCAAGGAAGACAGCAAGGACTTTTGCCCACGTGCTGCTCCCCTCTCAGAAATTAAGAAGTGAAAGTGCTTCCTTCTGGTCTTTTGTTGCCTTCAGATGAATGAAACTGTGTCCTAGTCTCATGCTCTGAGAAGTTTAAAAAGGGAACTGTTCAGCTAAAACACATCTCACCATCAACCTACTGAGCACAATGCTGTAATCTCTTCCTATTCTCCTTCCACCTGTTAGCAATTATCCACCAGTGACAGCTACATAAAACAGTTTAAATTTTAACACTGACAGGCAATCAAAGGCATTTCCAGGAAACAAAGTCTCCTCAAAAATAAAAGGAGATTATGCAACGGAATCTTCCTGGCCACTTTGATTTTTATTACAGTGATTGTTTATATTGTCTCTTGAGGGCAGGTCAGCTGTTCAAAAGGAAACACCAAAACGGCTTGAGTAACAGCTGACAATGCTCAAAATTCTTGCTCTTAGTTCTGCATTACGTAACTTTTCTACTGGAGAGGAGCATCTGAAACATGTCCTGCAGCCGTGGCAGCCCCTTGCCCAGCAACCCTGAATGCAACAGCCAACCCAGCTCACTCACAGTCCTTAACAGGCATCGCATTTTTAACCTCTTAGAAACTTCTTATTCAGCATCACTTCTGTATGACTCCACAGAACATCTTGACAGGTGTTTTGATTTGCAACAGTTACTACAAAAATGTAAGACTATTTAATATTAAGCAATACATTTACTGGTATCATACTTAAAAATTTTAAATATAGGTACTATTAGAAGTAGGAACACATCACCACAACACAGCAATATAAAATTCTCAGTGTCAGTTTAACAATTTGTCATGACATTTTATAGTCTAAAATTTACAGAATGTACTATGAGAAACAAACACAAGAAAATTAAGGATTCTAGAACAAGAATATGTTCTTTGCTCTGACTGCAAATGAATTGAAATTGCAACTTTTCTGTGGTCTTGATCTTTTCCTTCTGAAATTCAGGGCAAGTATATACTCACCTAAGCAACAAGGGCTACATTATGTTTAATACTTCAGTATTAGAAATCATGTGAATGACAAATCTACGTCAAATTTTCTGAACTTGTTCATTTGTAATGAACTTTTTCCACTACCTAATCATTTACCAAAAAAGACTATACATTTAATGGAATTCTGTGCTGTGGATACTCCATCTGACTGCCACAGCTCATCTTAATATTCAAGATATGAGTGATCCACCCACAACCGATACAAAATTATGTGCATGTTTCATTCAACAACACTGCTATAAAATTAGCTCAGCTGAAATAGACTTGCAAAAATATCTGAAATTCTCATTTCAGATTAGCAACGTTTGTGAATTTAAAGAACCCAGCACACGTGTTGCTGAAATATTAGAACATGGCTGCCAAAAAGTTAAAATAATCAGGGTGGGGGACAAGAAAATAAAGAAAATTACTTGGCGGGGAGAAAGAGGGGCCAAAACTACTGTGTTCTAATAAATGAACACCTTTAAATGAAATATCTTCAAGTTAGTAGCATGAGGGAAGAGCAAGCTCTACTAGGCAATGCCATTTTAATTAGTATAACTACTGCAGACATCTGGCAAATAGCTTAGACAAAGCAAAAACAGACTACAAATCAACAAATACTTATTGCTCCAGATTCAAGAGAAATTTCAATTGAAGAATATATTATATGACATACAATCTTTATTTGAAGTGATCACTGCTACTTCTCTAGGCTTTACTCTAACAGCTTTGATCTCATTCTTACCTCTACATACATTTAAAACTGATTTTTTCTCATTAAAATTGTGAGATTACACAGAATTTAATACATGGTAGCTTGATGCACTACATCAGGATTTCACTGGTTTACAGGATTTTAAGGTTAAATATCAATCGTAAACATGCTTCCTGGCCTCAGAAAAAAACATTTCAGCTACTGTCATTTATTTTCTAAGATGAAATTGAAAAGGAAAAGGAAGCTTCCATCCTCTGCTGCCCCACATACTTGGCATTTGATCAACACTCCCTCCCATCCCACCCCTGCCAAATATCCAGACCAGCTACAAACTCTTCTCCTTGCCCTTTAGCAGATACTTGCATCTCCTTTTACACTTTCTTATTTGTGCACGATACTATCTTTTCCTTACACACCTTACAAGACCCAAATGTCTCTCACAGTGCAGGATGATCAGTGAATGTAACAGTGCTAGAAGACATTTTAAAGAAGACATTGATCTGAATTCCAGAAGATGGAAGTGATCTGGGGAGACAAGCGTGGGATTTCTATCTTACATTGGTTTCAAAAGTAGATGGAAAAATTACAGACCTAAAGCATCTGTAATTCCTATCTACTTTTTAAAGACACTCAACAAAATTGTCTTTCTTGAACAATCATTTATGCAGTGTCAATGCTATAAAAATCTTAACGCTATGGCAGTTTCAGATGACAGAATTACAAAGCCAAATGCATGCATGCTATACGCATGAGATGTCTTAATGTTGCCACTGTGGAGGAAAGGCTGTACTTGAAGGTACATTTGTGAGATACTGCTTGACTGGTTTCTGTAAAAATGGTGTTGTGATTATTGTTCTTGATCATATTAGAAATGATACTTAAGATTTATTTTATAGCTACTTAAGCCTTTTGTACTTACTAGGGTTTTTGTTTTTCATATATATAAAACCATGAAATGTTGGTGTTTATTATCTATACTATATATTATACACATTATAAATTGAAGAAATAAACCTAAGCAATATTGCACTTGGCTATCTGGTTGCAGGGTATCACCACTGAAAACTCATTTGCCAAGTTGTTACACACAAAAAAGGAATTAGTTAATCCATTTTTCAGTTTCTAAGTTTTGTAAGCTAGTAAAACAAAATAGCATCTTGAATTAAAGTTCTATTCAGCCTTACTTATACCTATTTAGAAAAAAGAGCAAATATATATTAAAAACTTCTACTTCTGTCAACATTTTACCTTCAAATGATAAAAATCTGTATTTTGTGACCTCGGTAGCATAATCAGTTCATGGATTAAAAAGCAGCTGAGGCAACACATTACGAAAACCCCCAATGATAGCAGATGCAGTACTCATACTTCTAAAATAGCCCTGCCCCAAAGCAGCTGACTCATGGTAACATGCCTGCATGGTGCCTCCCCTCTCTGAGAAGCAGCTGCTTTACCATATGCTCAGCAGAACCTTAGGCAGCAGCACAGAGGACGGGGACAGACTGCTTGACACACCGACAGACATACCCAGGGAAGTTCGGAGGAGCTGGGTATGTGGCAGAAGTGCTAAGGAACCTAATGGGGTGGGACTGAGATGAAGGTGACAGTTTCAGAGTCTTGGAATTGTAACTAGAAGGTAAAAAGTGTGTGAAGAGACGAGGACTGAAAGCCTTGCTCTGTGAGAGAGTAAGGAAAGGAAAGAGATGAGAAATAGGCCATGTTATATTTTCTTTAAAAGAATAACTGAGCAAGGTACTTTTGAATAACTGCTTTAGGTATATAGATAAATACAATTAGTTTACTGGGCAGATGTGACATTCCTGTCACATAATGATTAATTTTTTTTTCTGGCCTTGAGATTCTTCTGGGAAAGCTGTTCTCACAACCAGAAAACTTTTAATGCACAACTCAAACAAATTTGCAGACAATTGACATCTTTTTGCTGTAGTGCCACTACTGTCTTTTAGCTTAAGTAGTTCTCCTTTACTAGGCTTTAGGTGCAGATTCATCAATAAGAAAAAAATTATTAATTTCTCCACTTTCATTCTGTGTGCTAAAAGGCCATGCTTTCAGATTCTTCTTTATACTCTCCACACCACCCTAGTAGCTCTTCTTATTATTTCAGAGTGCACGTATGGTTTTTTTATATGGCTGCTCAGAACAGTATGCTGAACTCCTGATTAAACCTCAAGGGCCTATAAATAGTGTTAATGCTTCCTTATCTTTCCTGGAAATGAACCCTATTTCACAGTTTTTCACAACTGCATTACATTAGTGGCTTAAACTACTACTATTCATTAGTTTGCCTGCATCTGCTATGGTCCCATGTAATCTTATTAAAAGAAACTAATGTATGACCCACAGTGCATGACCCTGGACTTTATGCTATTTCTATTCTTTTTTACACCAGTTGCCACAAAATTCATCCTGTGTTTTCACATAGGGTGAATTTATTAATAGTTGCTTCTGATACAGTGAATTTCATTATTGTTTACTTAAGACTTAAATACCTTAAAAGTAAATGTTGAGAAGATTCATTAATATGCTTGTTCCAATCCTATACCTTCTTCCATTTTTACAGGTTGCTGTTTCTCTTGTATCTACAGCAAATCCACCTTGGAATTCCCATCTTCTCAAGTTTCGTTAAAATAGTCCAGGTGATGAAAATCTGATTGACTTCCTCTACCTAAGTAAGTAAAACCAATAGACTGGTGCAATCTATTTTGTGAAAATTACATGACATTTTATTTAACTGGCTTATTAATTATTCTTTAAAAGTTTCAAGTTTTTTTAGAAGCCCCAGTGCTGTTACAAGAAGACAGTGTGCACGGGCAAGAGGCACTCAGCTTCTAGAGCTTATTTACCAGGTTCTCATCACATGTTGACACTGCAGAACTTTACAGATCTCTTTACTTTCTCTTTCTTTGCTTTCTCAGGATTTCACTTATGTCATGGCAGGCTAGGACCATTTGAAAATTACTGTGAAAGATACACTAGTAAAATTTCTTGCTGATTTGTTATCCTCAATGTGTAAGAAGTTTTATTTTCAGAGAGAGTGCTACTGTTCTTTGGAATCTACTTTTTGTCATTCTGTATTTTTATATGTAAACTTCAATAAAGTTATTTAAAATAAACTTTTGTACAAAACTATGTTTTGCATTCAACTTTAAAATACTAAAATCCATGAAGATTTACAAGGAAGTGTCTGTAGATGACACAGATTTAGAGTAATGGGTCCACAGTTTTCAATGGATCTCTAGATTAGCAGTCGATACTATTACTTGCATCTCCTGCCTCTGACAAATCATTTTGAAGTGACTTGCATACTGATAATGGTATACCTATCACTGTTTGGGATTGATTATACTTATTCTTAGGCTTTGAGAAGTAAGAAATGGAAGAAAGAAATCCCCTTTTTGGCAATCAAAGTGGAATGGGAAATGAAAATGATATGCTGCTAACTAAATATAGACTTGGGATAGATGAGAATTATTCATTAAAGTCCCAACTGAAATTACCAGCTATGGTGCCTGATTATACTGATTTTCTTCCTGTTAGAAGCCTCTCCTAATAATTTTAGTTTGCATTAAATTAAACGCAAGAGAAATACCTCATGGAGACACATTTTAGCTCTATAAAAGTCTAGTCAAATACAAGAATTACATAGATTAAGCATTTTTTTTAAATCACATGTATCACGTGGATTTAAAGTTTCATATGTAATATTGGTATTTTCTTTTGTTTTACTAATATCTGATTAAAAATAGGTGCTCAAACATAGCAGAGATCAGGGCAAGATAAATACCTAGAGAGGAATTTTTCAACTTAAGTCCATTTTCACGAAATGAAGCTTTGTAATAGAAGACTGCATATATAGTTTTGTTCTGTAAAAACACTCTGAACAGCAAGATCATAAAGGAAAGAATCCTTTATCAGTAAAAGTAAATTCAAACTAGAAAATCAAATCCTTTACTGATAATATTAAGTTTTTTGAAATATCATGCTCCTCTCTACAGAGACATGATGAAAAAAATTATTGGGATAATTTCTAGTTCTGTCCTGGAGCAACTGGAGCAAGAAGTATTTTTAGCAGTCTGATCATTATTCCGGCATCTTAACCAATTGACCCGTTCACCTGGTCTGCGATACCTGGTATGATGATCTCAGGGACATCCAGAATGTTGCCAAATGAAGCAGTTTTACGATGGCCTCGTTTAGGCTTGGAATAGGCTGAAAAAATACACATATACAATACACATGCAAAACACTAAAATGGCAATAGCAAAATTATTAAATTCCTAATACTGCATTTCTCATAAACTTGGTTAAACTGTAGTTCATGCAAAAATACGTCATGCAGAATAAACTGCATTGCCTTCCACTCATGCTTACACATAGTAAAGCAATTGTTAAAAAGCAAAAAATGCAGAACTAGCTGTCATTACAACATTGTGTAATTAGTTATAGTTAGCAACACAAAAGTCAAACACAGAAAGCAGCATGGCAACAATGAGGGGAAAACCAAATGTAATTATCCAAACAGAGAACAAATTAAATTATTTCAGATCACCTGCATATTCAGACTAAATTACTCTTTGCCTGTATAATATTTTCTCCTTAGTGTTGGGTACAAACTATTTTATAAACCAGATTCATAGTTGGGTACTTCTGTTTCTTTAAATCACCTCCTTTTAAAGGAATTTTCATTCATCTCTGAAAAGATGCTTACTCTTACTACGTTTGACTTCTTGTTTTGCAGACTGGCTATCACTACAACCTCTTGATTGTTCAATGACGTTGAAGAAACTTTATATACTTCTGAATAAAATTTAATCATGGGGGTTGTATTTTCATTATACTGCTCATGTAGTTTAAGATAAATAGTTCCCATTTGGAGAAAATTCTGAATACATCTCCTAAAGGTATAATATTGCAACATATCCATCTCAAACTTAATAAGTAATAGTGATGTGCATTGTGTGATTTATACTTAATCTAGCAATAGATAGAATTAAAAAAATTAAATAATTCTTGACCTGATTTACTCTTAACAACAGCCCAATTCTCACCCAGCCACACAATTTTTTCATTTTCATCGTATATTATTTCTGTCACACAGGTAACAAGATTAAAAACACAAAGCAAAACCAATGCAGTGATGTTTAAGCTCTTTTTTTAAAAGAGCTTATGGCCAGATGGGCTTGACCTCATTTCAAGTAGTCCACTACTGCCTGAAGGGATTTCTAAAAACAAAACCAAAAACCAAACCAAAAAGCAAACCCAAAACAAACAAACAAACCCCCCCAAAAACCAAAACCAAACCAACTAATATATTGACTATATATACTTTGTTTCAAGACAATGAAACCCTATAGTCATAACCAAAAAATAGAATATTCTGAAATAATAATTACTATTCAAAGACAAACCAGGAAAATTAAAAACTCACATAAAGGAGAGCCGGGTTATCTCCACTAATGTCAAAAACTTACGTTGACTTTTAGAGTGTCAGTGACCAAAGTGAGTCCTGACATATTTTAAAATAAAACCAGCATGTTATTATTATCAGGTTAAGTACACAGCTGCCCTCTCTGTTAGGAAACCTTCACAGATATTCAGGGTGAGATGTGCTGCACAATCATCCAGTCAAAGACTGACAATACAAAAGACAGATCTTGGAATAAGGCTTTAAAATAAAAACATAAAAGTAAAAAGTGCTTAGGGCAAGATAAATATTATTTCACAAGTAACTTCAGTATTTAGTAAAACAAGATCCTGCAGTAATCATGGTACAATGAAGAACAAAGATGGAATAGTCATGGTGCACAAGAAAGACAGAATATGATGCATATTTCCTTATTAATTACAGCTACTTGATTATCCTGATTTTCATATTGGTAGCAAATCCTGGAACAGTTAAATAACCCTGGAATGACTGAAGTAATTTTGTCTGATTATTTCAATCTGTGGTTATATACCATAAAAAAAAGAAAAAAGTTTCACATATGAAACTTGAAACCTGAAGATTGCACAGATTAACAAACAATATCTTTGATGAAGAAAAGAGACAAGAAAGTGTTTGCCAAGTATACAAACTTTTATTAGTAATTTGCTTTTCTTGGAAGAATAAAGATTGCTTTCACTGTAAGAGTATGTATTTATACTTACATGTAAATTCCAATTCACTCAAGGATTCAGTGTTTAGAGAAGAAGAGTTTGTAACTATCTGAAGCAAACCTGGCAAAACACCCGTGGCTTTTTTTTTTTTTTTTTTTTAATATCATTTAAACCCTTTTCAGTAGACAGGCCCCTTTGGGAATTGGTGCCAACCCCACCCA